>APFE030825743.1:26279-36520 GCA_000404065.3 Pinus taeda | reverse complement strand
TTCCTCCACTTGAAACCATCACTTGACACTCTGGTGCTGGATATAGGAAGCAATTCAATTCTTTTGCTATCTTACAATGAATAAAATTGTCGATACTTCCTGAATCAACCAACACTATTATCTTTTTCTTCTTGACATGTCCTTCTATCTTGATAGTTTGAGGAGTGGTAATTCTAGCCAATGCATTACAAGATATGGTTGGATTCAATAATTGTTTATCTATGGTTTGTTCCTGGAGTATACCCTCTTCTTTTGACATTTCTTGTTCCTTTTCTTCCTCCTCTTCACAATCTATGTAGAATAATTTCTTCTCATCACACTTACGCCCTTTAGTGTATTTTCTATCACATCTATAACAAAGCCCTTTTGCTCTTTTTTCTTCCAATTTTTGTGGTGTCAACCTTATAGGTTGTGGAAGGGTAGGGGCAACAACACTTCCATCTTTATAGTTGTGAGTGGTAGGCATCCTGGTTGCCATAATTTTTCTTTCCATTTTTCTTGCTAACTTGAATTCCTTCTCTAGTGAATCAGGTTCCCAAAGGCGAACCTCATGTTGGATATTATCCTTTAAATTCCCTATGAACACATCAATCCTATGCTTCTCTAGAATATATTTTACCCTTATGTTTAATTTTTGGAATTCCTTAATGTGCTCCATCATTGAACCCTTTTGTTTGAGACTTATCATTTGGCTAAAAAAGGTGTTGCTTTCTGTATCCTCGTAATGTGCTGTCATTTCTTCCATAAAAATAGCCCAAGTGACAATTTGTTTACGAGAGTGAAGCCATCGATACCATAAAAACTGATTTGGTTCCAAATATAAAGCTGCAATATGTACCTTTTGTGTGTTTTGCACATTATGGAGATCGAAAAATTGCTCCATCTGTACTATCCATGTTGCAGGATCCTTGCCATCAAACTTCCTCAAGTCGATTTTTGGAATATGTTGGTTCTTTGATCGATGTTAGAGTCTATGAAATCATGATTAACATTTATTTTGTTCTCATCATGAGTTTCCTTTACTACCCTTTCACCATTAGTAAGCATTTCTTGTAGAAACTTTGTCAAATCTGTCTTCAAATCTTCCATGCCTGTCTTCAAATCTATCTTCAAATAATCTATCTTAGCTTCCAGGTCATTCATATTAGCTTCCATCCATACATATTAGCTTCTAAATCTTTCTTTAAACCATCCATCTTAGATTCTGTTACTTTTTGTGCGAGTGACATTTGTTGCACTTGGTCTCGTAATTTTGATATATCATGTTGCATTTCTTCCTCTTATTCATGAGTCATGCTAAAGCTTTTAGGTTGCTTACTAGGTGTTTGCATTTTCTTTCCTTGAGGCATTAATTACTGATAATAATGCTTTACTATGCCCTTTGAATTCCTTCAAACTAATTTTTCAAACCAAGCTTATGCAAAAATTAAATAAAACTACACACCTTTTTTTCACTTTGTAGGAGCTTGATATTCAATATGGTGTATCTTTGAAATTTCGGGTCATCCAGTGCTGAAATTATGACTTGCAGTAGCCCTCTGCGTCACCTTTCCAATGCCACCAGTCTGATCAAATTTTGATTCTCCAAGAAAGAGTTATGCACAATCTCCCAAGATGACCTGATTATATACCTTTTTAGAAGAGCGCAATTATATGAAGTGCCACGTGTCACTTTTTTGACCTTAGGATCTAAACATTATACATAGGAAACTAAATTTTGTCCTCTTTCTGTAACATCTTACGAAATTTTAATCTGATGCTCAAAACAAAATTTATGAGGATTTTACCCAGGTCACCTATTTGGAATGTAATTGGGAGTCTGTAAAAAGGCAAACTTCCTTAGATCATATCTCCACAAATATAGTGTGAAAAGCTTTGAAATTCAAACCCAAGGTTCAGAACAATTTTGGCCCAAATGGGTTTTGCTTTTTAGTGTTTGAAACATCACATAAAAAATTTTATAACGCAAATGCCACGATGGCCTATTTGGAGTAGCGAAACCCTAGAATCCAAAGTTTTGATACCAAATGTTATGAAACCAGCTCACAAAAAGATAGAAAAGATAGATGAACGCCTTACAATTCAGTCTCTTCGAGAGGGAAACCTCCTTTACATTACACAAATGAGCAATTCTTGGATGATACAAATTACAAAACCTCCTTTCTATATATAGGAGTCTAAGGGGTCACAATATAACCAAGCCAACCTAACAATAATAATATAAAAGGCACAAAAATAATAATAGAGGGATTCTATGGGGCACAATAATAACAATATGGGGACAATAGGGGCACAACAATATTGATAAGGGATACAAATACAATAGTAATGGGGGAATCACTAATATTATAGGGACCTAACAATGATAGAGGACGAGACTTTTTCTCAATATAAGGCTAAGCAAAAGAAGGTTGAAAATTTGAAGGGTCAATTGCAGAAAGCCAAAGAACAAATGGAGATTGTCTATTCCCTCTATTTAGACACTCTATCTTATTGAGCTCCTGCTACTAATTATGATTTGTTTCTTATGGAGAGATATATCCTATTAAAGGTTAAGGCTGTTAAGGCAAGTAAATGAGCAGAAATTAAAACCACTCCTGATTTTATTAAGTGTTTCAGAGAACATAATGAGAAGATTCAGCGCCTCCTTTATGAGATTTATATGCATAATCTTATTCTAAAGGATGACAAGGATAGCCACCCTACTCCTTTCATAGGAGACATTCAATTTCCGGCATTCCTTTCCTTTGCTACTAATCAGCTAAAATTGGTGAAGGCTTACAACACATTCAAAAGGCGTGAATATGGCATTAACCTATGGGTCAGAGGAGAACCTACATAGGCACTGGTCCTATTTGTCCAGCATAAGAAGTTTATAAATAAAAAAGGTGTTGTAGGAAAATTGGGGCCAATCCATATTGATATCATTTAGGCTGGAAAGGAATACTTCCAGGATATTAAAGAAGAAGCCTTAGTTGGATCCAAGCAAAGGTGGGAAGTTTCCAGTGACACTGTGAGGGGCCGGGAGCCATTTAGATACCATAACTTGCAAGCTACCTCTTCCCATTTCTTCAAATATAGAAATATGATTTTATCATTGGGACCAAACTGGATAGGATGCCACTACAGAACCCCAATCATTTGGCACCCTCCTGATCAATACCGTAGTGATTATAACTTAAAATATCATGAGGTAACCTAGGCTTTCACTTTCCTCAAGCAAAAGAATGGTTTCAGGAATTATAGGGAAGAAGTATACCTTTCTTATTCCCTCACCCAGTTTCATCTGAACTATACTCTTGCATGAGGACGTACAATAAGGTAAGTTGGGGAGTATGTTGGGACGAGAAAAAGGTATGATTTATCTTCACTTAATGTTTCATTTATCGATCATCCTTATAATATTATCTCTGTTTATAGAATAAAATGAGGGAAATATTAGTCAAAGTTGGAAGAAACTAGTTGGTGATAGAATAGGTGAAGTTAGTATGAGAAACTGATTCTTTTCTATCTTTGTATGTAGAGATGTGATTGGGGAAAGGTTGTTTAGTTGGCAAGACATCACAAGGCCATAAAAGAGGAAAATCCATGGCATCTAGGGCAGACAAGGAAGTGGAATTTCAGATCGAGTACTCCTGTTTTATCATATAATTAGATTTTATATTACAAAATCCTTAGGATCTCCTGATCTTGAGGATTCAATGTTATCCAAGTTTCCCTTTTATGTTATATAAGGCTAAAAGGCAACTAGATGACAGACATACTTTTGATATGTAATTATTCTCCTTGAAGCAAAAACATTGTTGATTCAGCGACTCTGTCAACTCTTACTTTGAAGTTAATGAAATAAGGTTGTGCTTGATACAGTTCCGTATTCTGAGTTTTTATTAAGCAGAGGCTTCTAGCGACTCTGGGCCCAGTCAAAAGAAGTTCCATTGTTCCTTTATGTTATATTTTATATTCAGTCGTTATATTTGATTTAATGTTTAGTTCTTTTTCTTATCTCGAAGATTGGTGACATTGATCTATAATGCTATTCACTTAGCTTTATACTGAAATTGCAAGATAGAATTAAGTAAGCGCTTTGATCAAAATGAGTAAATGCATGGTTGATTGCTATTTAGATTGAATGAATGTTATCATAGATCTTGAGAGACAAGACTAAGTAACTTCTATAGATTGCAATATATAATGTTTATCATTTAGGAATCTTCCATAGCTATTGTTGTTCACTTACTGATTGTTGTTCAGTTGTTGATTGTTGTTTCTATTTAATAATACAGATCGATTTGAGCGTTAGTGTCATTCGATAATCATAGTTTCTTTACTTGGTTAAAGTGTGATTTTTCTCAATATTATTTGAGTAATTCTTCGTATAATTCTCATTTGCATTCATGTTCCAACTAGTTTCAAAATGAGTTATATAGAATTACATAGGGTGTTGTGAGCATTCCTTTCATAGACAGTTTCTTTGTAGAGTTGTGTGAATTGGATTGAAGAATTAGACTTCAATGATTGCAACGATTCACCATTATATAACCTCTAACTTCATTGCACAAACTGTGTTGACACTCTTGAAATAGAAAGACTTACCTCAGGTTGATAACTAATGTAGGGATTAAGATTGCCTATAAAAAGACATCTTAGTGAGTGAACAATTAGGTTATGATGAATATTGGATTTATGTTTATATGCTACATTGATGCGCAATTCCATATGTTCTACTTTGTTATGTGAATGCAAGTAAGAATATCTATTTAAGCGAGGATCATTTTAATGCATGTTGAAGCTATCCAATAATTAAGCTAATCTGGGTAAAACAGGAGAACAGATAAGTATAGAGGCACATAAGTGTCTGATCTGCCTATCTAGGGTATGTGAAGGATGGTCATAGACCTTCATGGAGGTCTACATGACAACTAAGATGATTATATCGATAAGCCCTAAAAGGCTTATCGACCTACGCAAAGGAAGGTTTAGGGTATTAAACGACATCACTACCATCTTCGGGTGCGGAAACATGGTTCCTACATCCTCCCATACTGCTTCAGGTGAGACTTCAGTTTGCACTCCACGGGTTGATGTTGAAAGGGCCAATAGTGTATGGATTTTCTTGGCTAGTTAATGTTGAACCTGATTCAGGGACCATCAATCCAAAAAAACCATCATAGGAAAAGGTATTAGAAAAATATGATATTCGTAACCAAAGAATGGATGAAAGGAGGGATCTTATATTTTTCAGGCTTTCCGTTGATGGTCGTACGGGTCCTTACGTTAATGGTAAAGTAATAAAATTACTTAACAAATTGATTTTGATGGAGTGGATATGACCAGTAAGAGCAACACATAGATGAGGTGGCAAGATGGGAATGGTGGGAGTGTAATGGATAGATGGTGGTTTCATGCGGCGAAGAAAATTGTTTTAGGAGGGGGCTTGAGGTGGTTAATTGTTTTGGTAAGGGGGTATGAAAACATGAAATGGTGCCACGTTGTTGTGGGTCTGGGATTAATACCACCCATTTCGGATGCTCCCTGATAGTAAAGTTTGGATGGTGAGGGGGCCCTGAAAAATAATATTAGCCGTCGGATATGGAAAAGGGGAGTTTAGATGGGGTGAAATGTGGCGGTGCTTTATCGTGATGCAAAGGACATGTGGTGGGTTAAGGGAACAAATGAAATATAAGTGGAGTAATGACTTTCAAGTGGCGAAAATTAGGAATAGTGGAATAATGCACCAAATGTCTTTGATATACTGAACCTTAGCATAAGACCTTTATCCCTTTGCTTTTCTCCTGCACATGAAAATATCTTTAACATTTGACTTAGGATAAAATTTTCACGCTTTTCCTGAAGTCACCATTCTATTTCTACCTACCTTCTCATTTCAATTCTTTTTCTAAGCTAACATTTTTCCTCTTCTTACTTTGTAGGGTGTATTTAAACTAGAAGACCCATATCACTTTTTTTCTATGAAAATCTACCTTATTCTATTGCTCATCTCACCATTGATTCAAATTAACTTGTTCAATCAATTTTATTTCTACCTAGCTAATGATTTACCAATATTAAACTGTTTGCTAAATCTTTATTCACTAGCATATTCAACAGAAATTGGAATGTGTTCAATCATGATTAAACTATATGATTTGAACTGAACTTTAGTCATTGTGACATTAAAAACTTGCACACAACCTTATTTGATAATGAGCTAAAAGAACTAACTTATCAGTAGTGGCATTTAGGCTTGCAGCACTTTCTGTATTATTATTATTTTTTTTGGGTTCTTATTTCCTTTTTTTTAATTTTTAGTTTTTAACATACCTTGTTTTCATTTCTTTTTCATATATTTTTGGAAATCATTTGAAAATTGAAATGCATGTACAATATGAAATTAGAAATGCAAAATAATCCATCACCTTGAGATCCTATAATTTATAGGACCCTAACAGTGGCTCCAGCTGGGGTTGGAGCTTTGCCAAGTGAAATGTCGAGAACATATGATCAGTAGCCTTGAGTACTCCATGTCTGTAATGTCTCCATCTGATTTATTTTGCTATTTTAAGATACCTTTTGTAGCTCATCAATCCAAGCTTAGGGCCTTCACTACAGGCTTCAACCCTTTTCAATAAGTTACCTAATCAAAACCATAAAGACTATGATATTTACAATGATGTAAGAAAAAACTTTAGGCTAATAAAAATAGTGCTTCAGCATCCTGTCATTTACAAGACCTCCAGGTATCTCTTCTCCATCTAGCTCTTTAAGGAAGAATGCATTATTTCCCCTGAAATCAAAAACAATATATGGCCCTTTCCAAAGATTATCAAACTTGCCATGTTTACCTTTGTCCTCTCTTCTAGAAGTCCATCTCAAAACTTTTTCCCCAATGTTAAAGTCAATAGCTTTTGTTCTTCTATCAAAGATATTTTTGATATTTTCCTGAATAACTTGGGTCCTATTGTATACTTCCTCCTTGGATTGTTGTAACTGGATAGTTTGATTGATCCTTCTATATACATAATTGGGTTCAGCTTGCACTTCTTGAATGATATTCATGATTGGAACTCCTAAAGAGGATGGAAAAACTACATCCATTCCATAGGCCAAGATCTTTTGTTGTCTTCTAACAACTTTTTGATGATGTCTACCAAACTTTGATTTGAGGATTCAACCAACCAATTACCTTTAGGGTCATAAGCTATTGAATGTCCCAAAGTAATGTGGTATTTATGGAAAAATTAAACTATTTTATTAGATTTAAAGGCTGCAACATTATCGGTGATATGTTTTCTAGGACAGCCAAATCTAGAGAGGATATTAGTCTCAAGGAATTTAATAATGACAAAATCAGTAGAAACTCTAGAAGGGGTGGCCTCTATTAATTTGGTAAATTAGTGAGTGGCTATAAGAATCCACTTATTTTGGGCTGAGGAAGAGGGACGAATTTCACCAATGAAGTCCAATCCCCATTACTGGAAGGGGCTTTCAATAGAGATAGGCTTTAATGATAGGTGCAATAATTTTCTCTTTCCCTAAAAAATTCTGGCATTTATGGCATGAGGTGACTTGTTTGTGAATGTCAAGGAAAAGAGTAGGCTAGTAGAAACCAGATCTAAGGATTTTATTGGCAATGGTTTTGCAATAAAGATGTCCATCGCAATCACCTTCATGGAAATAATGCATGGTTTTTTCTGCATCATCCTTTAACAAGCATTTAAGTAAAATACCCCCAACATCTTTCTAGTAAAAAAAAATTGTATAATTCAAAATTTAACTCCTTTTAACTTCAAAAATCTTGCATTTTTTTTTGTCAAATCAGTAGGACCATTTGTATTAAATAAGACATAAAGAAAATCTGCATACGAGGGTGAGTTCAGAAATGCCTCATCAATTTGTGGAGTCGCCTGTTCCTCTTGATTGTCTAATGAATCAACCAAGTTAATGTCTAATGCATGGAAATTTGACTCAACCATCAATTTGGCTAGTCCCTGACCTTTGATTGACTTGGTGGGCTTGATTTCTAAGTCATACTCAAGAATGATAGCAATCCATTTCCTCATTTTCCATTAGGTCCATTTTGCATCAAAATGTCTTCTTTCACCACTGAATTAGGTACATAAGCAATAATATGGGAATGAAAAATATATACTCGAAAATATTTTATTTCTTTAACCAATGCAAAGGCCTATTTTTCCATAATATTGTATTTCAAAGATGCATCTCTTAAAGCTTTACTAAAGAATGCAATAGGTTGTTCAAAACCGTCATTGTCCTTTTGTAGTAGGACTGCTGCAATGGTGTGTTTAGAAGCAAAAGAGAAGATTATGAAATCTTTTGTAAAATCTGGGCTAATCAACATTGATGCTTTGTTCAACGCATGTTTAACTAAGTCAAAGGATTGTTTAGCCTCAATATGCCACTTGATTTCTAAATATTTTTTAAGCATGTTCGTTATGTTTCTAAGAATTTTTGCAAGGTTAGGAATGAATCTGAGGAAATTTATTTTGCCAATAAAATATTGAAGCTCTTTGATGTTTCTTGGATGATTGATTTATAATATTGCTTCAATTCTACTAGGATCAATCCTAATCCCATCCTTGGAAATAATGTGACCAAGAAGTATTCCTTCCTCAAGGCCAATCCATGTCTTCCTAGGATTTAGTGAGATGCCAAACCTTCTACATTTTTCAAATAATATTCCCAGATGTGACAAATGTTCCTCGTCAGATTTAGAATAGACAGTAATGTCATCTAGATAAATCACAATAAAATGACCAATTTCATCAGAAAACTAAATATCCATTGCTCTTTGGAAAGTGGCTCCATCATTCATTAACCCAAAGGGCATCTTCATGTACATGAAAGTTCCCCATGGAGTAGTGAAGGAAGTTTTATCCTGGTAATCAGGATGCACTAAGACTTGGTTATATCCTGAAAAACCATCTAATAAGAAAATTCTATTAGACCCTACGACATTTTGCAATATATGGTCCATTTTAGGTAAGGGGTAGTTTTCTTTAAAGGATACCTTATTAAGGTTTCTGAAATTGATACACAATCTGATTTCTCTGGTTTTCTTTCTAGAAGGCACAATGTTAAACACCCACTTAGATTATCTAAGAGGAAGGTGATTTTAGCATCATACGTCCTTTTCACTTTTTTCTTGACCAAAGGCATTAGGGTAGGGCTTATCCAATGAAGTTTTTGTTTGAATGGTTTTTGTTCTTCCTTGATTGGGATTTTATGTTGTGTGATACTAGTGTCATATGCTTTTATATCCTCATAGGTCCAGGCGAAGACATATATGAACTCTTTGAAAAGAGCTATGTATCGTTGTTTTGTGACAATGGGAAGTGATTTTGAGAGTTTTATCATTTTGGGATTTTGTTCAATACCTATATTTCATTCTTCTATGTTTGCCCCTGTGGGTTCCATTTTTGGCTTTTTTTCTACATCATTACAATAAAAAGGTTCTTCTAATGGAACTATACCCCTAAGAAAAACATTATCCTTAATATGAAGTACTTCAATTTCTTCTTTTTTCTCGATCTACTTCATGCAATTATAATTTTTGTACACCTTTATTGACTAAAATATTTACATCATAATCATCAAATTGTTTATCTACACTACCATATTCAACAATATGATTTTCTACTTCACACTCTAAATCTATGCTACTGTCTTCATACTCATCCTTGGATTGCAAAAAAAATTCATTTTGCTTATCACTTCCAAATACCTATCAATATCTCATATTGTTGGGTACAGCTGGATGATGTTTAACTTCCATTGTATATTGTCTATTGGGATGAGGAATTTTTCGTGTGCTAGCTAAAAAAGCTAAACCATTAGCTAGGATATGTTGGGTTGTGTTATATTCTTTCCATGACTAACCTACATAGTGTACTGGGGGGTTAGAGGGGGGGCAGATCCCCCCCTTCGTTGCGTCGATTGCATAGTAGGGGGCGGGTAGCTCCCCTCTACGGGGTCTAGGGTAGCGCCCCGGGAAATTTTTTTTTGGACCCTATATTAGGTTGGGCAAACCTACCTATGGTTTTCGGTCCATGGTTTTGGATGCGATGGTTTTCGGTCCATTTTATTGGATGCTTCGGCATGTATAAATATGTATTATAACATTGAAAGGAACATAATGAAAAATAAAGTTGGTAGTCCCAGTTTTGGGATCCAGGGGAAATCTCTGTGCATATGTGTTTTATGTGTTATGCTCTCGCATTGTT
>APFE030825724.1:78920-166271 GCA_000404065.3 Pinus taeda | reverse complement strand
TACATATAAAAGGTTCAATCTTAATTATTATAGATAATGAATTAATATAGAAAATGGTTAATTTGATAAAACCATGACTAATGCAAGCTGTCTTATTGGATGAAGTTTTACATATTAAATATGTTTATAGATATTTTTGACATTAAATTATTTAAAAGTTTTTTAATAGTCATTAACGGAACAAGTTTACATAATTAAATTATTTAAATGTTTTGACCTATTAAATCATTAAATCTTTCTTTAACATCAAATTTGGAATGTTTTTTTTTTTAAAGATTCAATGTATTATTTAAAAAAATATTATACTAAAATAAATTGTCTAAAATATTATTATAGTGAAAATATATACAATAAAATAATTGATGTTAAATATTATGAATTATATTAGTAATTCCCTAAGTTAATGGGGTTTGGATAGAGGTAATCAGTGTGTTTTAGGTAAATTTTTGATATAGTAAGTCATAGTTCAATGACACTCTTTGAAATGTGAATCGACTAATTGATTTCTATCCCGATCAAAGAATAATTAAATATGATGAAGAAATAGTCGACCAAACTTAAAAAAACACAATAAGAACGACTAAAATCAATTACTATAAATTACTCTAACCAAAATTAATAAATATATATATTTGTTATAATAAATAAACATGTGAATTAATAAATATATTTGTTATAAAATCTAAATATTGGCTTCATCACACCTGGATAACAACAAGGACCTAATAAAAACCTACAACAGTTATGTGGCAGCATTGAATATGATTTCGCATTCATGATGTTATTCATCTGTAGGTTAAATTTACCAATAAGATGTTTTCAATGAGTCATTCCAAAGTAAACAAATAAGTTAAGTTGAGCAGAGTCCATAAATATTGTGTATGGTTTATAATAAATAAATAAAAGATTATGATTTAATTAATTAATTGTTTGAAAAATATTTTAATAATATTAAAAATGATGATGATTATTAAAATTAATATAGTTTATTGTACTTTAAGAAAATAAGAGATTATTTCAAATTTTTTAATATTTTATTTTTATGATCAAAAAGAAGGGAGAGAAGTATTACTATAGTTTTGTTGACTTAACAAATCAAGAAGGTTGGTAGTGTGCTAAAGGTTTTGGAAATGAGAAAGGAAGTGAGTGAGAGTCTCTTAGTATGGCAAAGGTGATAGACTCTTTCCTCCCAAGGTGTTTTGGGAATTAACCAACACCTTGTTCCACTTCAAAGCTCACGAGAATTAGTTCTTATCTCCACAATATTAAGTTCCTTCTTAACACAAGTCAAGATAGAAAGATAATTTTGGTTAGCATAATTGGGGTTGATCACCTCCTCATAATATCATAGCTCTCTTTTTCCCTCTAACTCTTTATTATCCTATAACTTATCCTTAAATTTAGAAGTAACAATATTTTATATATTATCCTTATTCTTCAAGGTAATCTCCTCCTTTATCCCCAACTTATTTTTCAATTTATATTGGTCAATGTTAAATTAATAACATTAAATAGAGTCATACTTTGAAGGAACTAATAATATAGAATTAAAATGTTAGCATTAATGGAGAAAGTTAGCTTTTCTATGGAAATAAAATAGTAATTTTTCAAGAATAATCTATATTTATATTGTTAGCATTAATGGAGGAAGTTAGCTTTTCTATGTTTAAGTGTTTGTTGCTTTAGAATAGGATTGAGATCCTATTTGATACAGAGCAGTTCAAACAACCCGATATTGTGAAAGCCTATATATTTGAGGCTCATATAACTCAATGAAATAGGGCATGTATGAGCGTTTGTACACTCTCCAGGTATCTCACCTGGAGAGCCAAGTTAATATATAGTTTATATATTCTGTCTCTTTTGTTTTTGTCATGCTATTAGAGCTTCAGGGTTGTCGATCATGTAACTGAGTGAAGAGCGCGACTGAGGCAAAATCGTCGCTTGGATTGGAGGGCTAATCGCGTCGATCCCATTGTTACCCTTTCGTGCATTTCCATTTTATCGATAGTCGCATATATGTGGTGTATAGTCGCGAAGACCTTTGCGAGTCCACGGTGGTAATTCACACCGACTGTTTTAATCTTCGTGTGTGAGGATGTCTTACTAGATTGTTGATTAATGAGGAGGTTGTTGCAAACCATCCAAGAGAAAGAAATCGGAGAGAAGCTGCAAAGCATCTGAGGGAAAGAAAATTTGGTTCTTCTATATACTGGGAAGTGAATTCTGCCGATTCTACCATAGAATCCACTGTGGTTTCAGGATTTTGGCAGAGGAAGCGAACAACTGCAGAAGTTGCTCGCACCATAGCTCACTGAGTGGAGGATTTTGTTTTCATTGCCGGCGATAAAGCCTCTACAAGAAAGAGCCGGAGGCCATTGGCGTGGATACGTTTGAGGCCACTAAGGTGATCAGAGGTCGTGGAGAAGACCGCAGGAGGAGTGCTCGTGGTGGATCAGGAGGTGTGATCTGCAGACAGAGGAAGCAGCGAGTGGCTGAGATCCCCACACACCATCAATGCAGTGACATTGTGAGCTGTTGTTCTAGGTTGCATATTTAGCTTTGGTTCTCTATCGTCCAAGAGAAGCTAGTTGTCTAAGAGGAAGCTGCGTGAAGAAGACCAGAAGAAGTCTGAGTGTTGCTGGTGATCGGAGAAGCCATCAGGAGAGAAGAAGCTTGAATGTAAGCATGGTTAGTGGTGATCAGTGGACCGATTGTTTCCGATCTTGATAGATCAAGGTGTTGAGCACTCAGATTTGCTGAAGTGGAGGATCAAATCTTTCCCTTCTCATTGAAAGCGAAAGTGTGTGGAACTCTGAAAGATATAATCCGCTGGAATTTTGGGAGATTTATAATTTGAAAGTTGTAAGGGCAGAGGATCGAAGTAGATATGGGTCTATGTTTCGTTCAACAATATCAAGAAATCCTAGAGAGTGCCACCGGCTTATGGTTTTTTGAATGGTTATGATCCAAGATTTGCATGTAGGAAAGAAGCGATACCAAGATAGGCTGAAGGCGTGAACGTGTGAAGGAATTGCTTCATTTGATTGGAGTTACAGTGGGATCTGAAAATCCATGGAAAGAATAAAGTCTACGCATGAACGTTGTGGAGAGGGAGACGTTGCGGTGTGGAGAAAAAGTGTGTGGACAAAGCGTTGTTTTGGTTCCTCTGTCCAACTAGGAATCTTCTCTTGTTTCTGCGTTCCAGGTCTCTTGTCAAGTGCTCTATCTGGAGCTTTAACTGACATTTCATTTGATTGTATGATTTACAGGTGGCAATACAAAGAATTGAGAATTGATACCTAAACATAGACAAGAGTCGAGTTTAGAATTTGATGGAGATACAAGCCAACTTCTACTTCAGGCATAGTTGATAGCTACAAAGATTGTGTTCTGCATCTGAGTGTTTCTAAGGAAGGAGACAGGGTTTCACGTATGTACATGGTGACATTTCCTAATTCGTGATTCTTCAAATCACATTGCCAATAGGCATAACGATGGTGTTCGTAAGACTTTGGGCTTGTGCCTCATGCTTTAGATTCAAAGCCTAGTGCATGAGTTCTTTGTTGAATCCTTGGGCTACTTCCTGGAATTTTTTGGAAATTTGTAGCATCAACATGGGAACTTAGGTCCCTATAAATCTCGCAAGAGGTATTTCAGCTCAATATCATTGGTCTGGAATTTGTGTACAATTTAAGTGCTTAAACTCTTTGGAGAGGTTGAATTACGTTGATAAACCCTTCGAGATCGATGAATCTACATGTTGAGGCTTCGACTTGAATGCCTCAAGGATATGCATATTGTCTCCATCAAATTTGCAAGCTTTGTTAATCCTGTAGGAGAGATGTGGCTAGTGTTTCTTTGGAAGACGACGCTCAGTGATCACATATTGTAAGTGCGAGTAGTTGTTTTGGTTGGATGGAAAAGAGCTAGTTCGGGAGAGCCAACTGGTACGAGTTTTTTTTTTTTTTTTCGCTGCTGACAGTTCTTTAGTATCTGAGACTACAGAAAGTGCAGTGGGCAATGAACTATTCCTAGTCGAAGTGTTCTTGTGTGCTTGATGGAAGGGAGAAAATAGAAGGAGAAATGGGTCTTCAAAGAAATCTGAAAGAGTCTTGTAGAAAACTAAGGAGAAAGCATCTAAGGAGAAATGCAAAATATGGTTTTGCTAAATTTAGTGATGTGTTTCAAGTTGACGTTGATGGACCAGTAGTTGATCAAGATACAGATTTGGAATTTGGTGAGATTATTAAATGGTTAATGCCATATTTACTGTCTTTTTCAGGTATGAATTATGATATATGGGAAAATGAAATGAAAACAGTATTATGGAAGGTAAATTTACTGGATTATGTTGAAGATGTTATTAATGATAGTGGAGATGCATTAGCATTAAACATCTGCATTAGATGACAACATCATACTCAACATAATATATGAATATGGAAAGATTCTTAGTACAAAATTCCTATGGGATGTTTTAGAAATGAAATATTTTTTGAATGAGGGCAATGATGCTGAAGATATTGCTCTTGAAAATGATCCCATATTTGATTGTGAAACTGAAGATGCAATGATGGGTGATGAATGTCTGTCTGTAACTGAAACTTGTGATGATGAAAACACATCCATTATTGTAGAACCTGAAAGTTTTCCAGATGCAGAAATCAAGTTTAATGAGACTTATATACCTCATGATGAGTGGATCAATTTGATGATTGAAAAACATCTTATTGATGAATTACTGTTTGGTGAGAAGGAAGGCTTATCTTCACATACAGATCAAATGCAGAACATGCCTGCAGCAACAAAATTGAGTGAAGAGGCTGACGACATAACTATGACAACAGAAAGGGGTGGAGTAGGGTGAGATGGAAAAATGAAAGCTCTCCTGAAGGAGCAGGAAGATAAAAGAAAATATGGTCCACTTTATTAATCTAACATTGTTTTTTTTGTAGATATTGGGAGACAAGAAGAAGCAATTGAAAAATCCTAAGAACCTGCAACATCAAATGCAAAGAATGTTAGTATATACTTTAAGAGGAGGATAAGAGTTCATGTGTTCCTCCGAAGGGGGAGAAAACATAAAAAGGAGGCGAAGCTCCATCATTTTCTTATGGAAAGTGAAGATGAAGCTTCATCCACAAATGAAAAAGTATGGGCTCTGCTACAAGAAGACTAAAATGAAAGCTCTATCTTTTACCATTGTAAGCCTAGCTGAGACTAAGACCAGCAGGCGTCTGTTATAGACATATTTGGGCACTACAATCCCAATCTTATATGTCGATAAACCAAGGGCTATTTAACCCCCAAAAGTGTTGTTTCATACCCTAAAGGATCATGGTCAACTGATTGCATCATTCCCCAAAAGTTCCACCTGAAAAACCACTCAGAACTGGCCAAAAATAGACCATACTCACTGCTCCACTGTCAAGGTGCGATGCATACTGACTCCTACACTAGCCAGGTGTGATGCATACTGAAGAGGCCTTTTGTGGGGTGAGATGAGCGAGAATGGACAATGTCTAAGACAATTTACTAATGGATGCTCATGGAATCTTCTAGAAACTTCTCCTATGCCACTTGCCTCTCTGAATTCGCCCAGGGATCAGTAAGAGATCCAAGAAATCTCCAAGTGGAACCAATAACTACAAGTGGAATGACACTAATCAAAAACCTAGAGATGAATCACACCCTTGTAGACATCTATAAATGGATCCCTCATCTGAGAGATCTAGACGCTGGAATTTTGTAATTTGTAAGGAAGTGATGATAGTTTGTCTTTGAGAAGAAGCATTGTATTGTTGGGTGATCTTGCTTTCCATGAGGTGAAGAGGGCTTTGATGCTGGGAGGATGATGCTGGATCAGACAGTTGGGTTGTGATTCTCCCTTCTATTTTAATAAAGTTCTTTCAATTTTCCTCCATACAATCGTGTACTTGTGAATCTTATTATTTATGAATGCCATTGTATGTTCAATGTATTTATAATTTGCATTGTTTATGATATTATAGATCAAGATGCTTTGATGGTGTTTTGTTGCTTTGTTTCTCTAGGTACTCTCTAAGCGGGATAAGTAGGAGAGAGGTTGCAAGCTCTATCAAGGGGGAGAGAAATAAAGCAAGGAGTCAAGCGGAAGATCCAGGTTGGTCCCTTTGCTTCTCCCTTATCTATGATACATAGAGGAAATCGCAAATTGCTTTGATTTTTTGTTTCTAGGATAGCTGCTAATCCTAGTCAGACTAGCAGATCGAAAAGACACTAGTTTTCCCGGAAACAAAATGGCAACTCCGCTAGGGAGTGAATAGTTTTTTTGTTTGTTATTGTTGTTTGCTTTATAAACTATAGATGGAGCCTGAAGCTAGCTAGATAGCCTTCGAACTGCTCTTGCCCTATAAGTGCATAGTAGATGAATGTTGCTTCAGTCAATCTCTGGTTTAGTTTATGAACTAAACATCTGACTTACAAGCATTCTAAATGCCCTTGTGGTAGCTCAGTAACCTCCCAAGATCATTCCTCTATACTTTTCTCTTTACTGTCCATCATAGCTCAGCTTAACTCACTGAAATCAGTTGCAAAATTGAGCCAAAACCCTTCTCAGTTACGCTCCCTGGCCCATTGCACTGTCTGTAAATGGAAGCCAATATGCATTGCACTTCCCGTGTGTAGCAGGTGAGATGCATCCCTGTTTCTATGAAGCATAGGTGCAATGACTAAGTAATCCTATTTCTCTCCTTGAAATTTGGGGTTTTTGTCCTTGTTTTCAGCTCTGTTTGATTGTTTTTGCTGCTTATGAACAATATCTCATTGCTAAATCCTCCTTGCATTACATAGATCAGCCTCCATTGATTAGGATTAGTAATTTTTTTTTATGTATTTGTCCATCATTTACAGTCCTTCGTCGAAAAGTTGCGTAAATCGAACTGTCGTTTTGGTGCAAAAAGTGTCGTAACTGTCGTTTCGTGTCAAAAAAGAGAAGTGTTGTAAAGTCTTCCTTCTCTAAATAGTAGATTGAACTTTTTTCATGTCTTTGATTTGAATTATTAATATTTGAAATGTTGAAAACATTTTTATATTCGAAATTGAAAAGTGTTGTTTAGTCTTCCTTTCATTTTGAAAAGAAATTATCGAAATGTCGCTTTGAAGAAAATATTTCAGATCTATACTTAGTTTTCCTTTTTGGCATTCTTCACATTAAAGGGAATGAAAAACAAACACAAGCATTTTTATTTGCATTTAGATTGTGTGTGAAAAATGATTTAGGAAAAGTGCATTTAGTGTGTGCTCTTTGCTCTCTGTTTGAAAGAATTGTAATCTTCTTTCCTCAGTAGCTAGGATTTTCATTGCTAAAAATAAACAACGATTGTTTATCATTCTAGATTGTATACTTAGGAATTTTACATCTACATCACGCAGTGAACCTTGAAAGGCAAACTTCTAAACAAGATCATCTCTAAAATAAATTTCAATGAACTTAACAACGCTTTGGAACCTAACGCAACACATCTAGAAGTCTAGGCTAGAGACGTGTTCCAGCATCGTAAAATCTAGTAACTATCGTTTTCATCGAAGGTTGGGTGATTCCTCCTCTTTGATACGATAAGTGCTAGCACGGACTTATGCTCCCCATACCATTGAGTATATATTGGGAGACCACAATAGGCTTATATCCTTTATCCATAGGAAGCCGTGTTTGCCGCCCTATTGGTCAAAATGCACTGAACACAGCATTCGGGAAGATTGACTGTCATACATAAGTCCTTGGTAATTTCTCTTTAATTTATCACCGAGGGGTATATTGCAGTTTTGCGATTACTTTAGTAATCCCTCTGTCTAGATTTCCAGAGTAGTCACTTTCGTTCCTTTTCGACTCCTTAAAAGAAAAGGTCCATCTGAGCACTTTCCACTTTAGGCTCATTAAAAATCGAAGGGGACTAGAGTCATCTTTAGCTTTTTCTCGACTCTTAAAAATTGAAAAAGCAAAGTTGTGTCAAAGCGTCATTAAAATTTATCTAATTCGGAATAACATCATTTTCCCTTTAACTTTGAGTTGATCAAGTAATCCACAATCATGGAAGAAAGTCAATCAAAACCCCGTCGTTCGTGGAGACTAGCGAGTCAACCGTCTTTGACTCTGGAAATGAAGCCATTCTGGGCAAAACGGTCTCGTTTAACTGAGTCCAATTCTCATGGTTTATTTGAAACTTGTGTTTCAACATCATCAGAGACTGGATTTACTCTAATTATTTATAGTACATCTACCTTTACAAAAGAAATTATGCAGTTGCAAGAGGACATTAGAACTGATCCTAGTGTAACGGTAGACATTTCTATACTTGAAACAATTCCAGCTAACACTGATCCAGAAACTGAAGTTCACTAACCTCAACATCTGGAAGTTGAATTCCAGAATTCATAAGGTGTCACCTCCCCAATATCTGTCACTGCAGAAGCTATACCTTCTTCGGCCCCAGAAATATTTTATGGACCTGATGGTCTACCTCTTCCACCTGGACTGATTTCTATAGAGGAGATAGTAGAGGATCTTCCATCCAGTACCCCATTACATTTTGGAACTGGGATCCACTTATATCCTTCTACTCCTGAAGTTAGTTCTTTTAATCATCCTTCATCGCAAGTTCTTGTCGAATCGCTAGGAAATCTCTTGGATAGACTAAACATGTCTGAGCAACCATCAACATCTAGGACTGTGTCATCTGATACAGCTACGACAGAACTGCATGCTGCCATTCCTACAATGTTTGCTGGTATACCATCTGTCCCGGCTAGTTATCAATCACTAGTTGGAGTCCACTCAGGGGTTGTTTCAATGACATGGTCTGTTCCTATTTGTTCATCCGGAATCCCATCTGGTATTTCTTATGTTGAAACTCAGCAAATTGATCTTGCATGCCAATATCAATTTAGGCAGACTAGTCTTCAAATACTGATATATCCTTTGAACACTGGACTACCTCCATATGGAGGGCAGTATGCTTTTTCATTGTTCCCTCCTGGAGAACAACCATATGAGAGTTCACAACAAAATTCAGGTCAAACTGGAATTACATCCAGCAGTTGCATACTAATACTGCCTCAACAACCAAGGGTTGTATATTCAATACAACCGGTCTAACCTGTGTCGAGCATTCCCACTACACCTGCTATTGTGACTATGTCGCAAGTACAAGCATTGCCTGTTTTGTGTCAACCTCAAGTCTCTTAGGTTGCAATACAACAACCTCTTGTTTCTACGACTCAATCGCAACCTCAGGTTAGTGTTTCCTTACCTGGAACAACTCAGGCTCAAATGAGTACTATCACTCCGCATCTTGGTCAATCTTCCAGTATTGGGCAACAACAAATGGTTCAACAACCATGGCTGGTACAATATCAACAATCGCAATTCTAGCAAACTTACCGAGGATCTGAGCAACAAGGCTTTGTAGGTAATGGACAACCGTTTTTTCAAAACGGTTATCAACAACCATACTATAATAGTTATGTCCAACAACCTTTTCAAATTTACCAGAATCAGATACATTATGCTGGTATACAAAGACCTACTGCTCAGGCGATCCCATCTTATCCTAGGTATGCTTCACCAAACCTGAATCAACAGTTGCCTTTTGCAGCAACTCTAGAATTAATAGATTTGAACCGGTTGACGAATGATCCAATTGGATACGCCCCTTGGTGGCCAACAATCCCTCATAAACTTCCCTATGATATTCCTAAATTCAATGGAAATCCAGGTGAAGATCCATGGAATCACGTAATGACTTTTCATTTGTGGTGCTCATCAAACACCCTAAATGATGATTCGATTAGATTTCGCCTTGTTCAACGAATGCTAACTAGTCCAACATCAAAATGGTATATTGAATTGCCTAGAGCTTTGTTTGACAACTTCAGTGCCCTTGCCACTACTTTTCTAACCCACTTTCAGTTACCCATAAGGTACAAAATGGGGACAAAACTCCTTACCAACTTTAAATAGACAACGACCACTCACATATCTGATCATATTCATGAGTGGCAACGTCGTTGTTGAATGGTAAAGACGTATGTTCCTGATCATCTTTTAGCTGAGTGGTTTATTAAGTCCTTATTGCCTTCTATTACTGAGGATGTGGCGAAGGGAGGAGTTGTCACTGAAGAGCAAGTCATTGCTCATGCACAATATTTAGACTTGATCTATACTCAGTCTGGCATGCTCTACGACAAAATTCTTGACGCTCCTAGACCGAAATTTTATGTTTCTCCTCCTCCTAAATCGAATAAGGACTCTCACGCCAGCGATGGTGTGATCGGTACCTCAAGCATGCAAACCGCAAAGGCTCCATCTGGTAAAGCCCTTGCAGTTTCTAGTAAAAAAGAAAATGATAAACCTCTCGCCTTGGAGATTAATTCCATGTCATTTGACAAAGGCAAGAATCCAAAGCAACCAGGGGGCAAGAAAAAAGGAAAAATAATAAGAAGAAATAGGAAAATTCATCTCTTGAAAAATCTTCTGAAAAAACCTACTGGGAAATAGAAACTTCGTTATCCATGTTTAATATGTAATGATGAGAATTTCATGAAAGATTGTCCACATCGAGCTAAGGTGGCGAAATTCTTAAGGATTTCAAGTACCTTAGCGGTGTTGACTGATCCGTTTCCGAACCCAGAAACTAATCTGGTTGCTATCGATCATGCTTCCACATCCCAAGTGCTTATGTTATCCATCTCAAAACAGCGAAACGATGCTTTGATATCAACAAGAAATAAAGATTATGGGAATCCACAGTCGTCGAATAACAAGGCTACAAATCAACCCAGTAGTTCGACAACAACTTCAGAAGAAGTTGTTCTGCCCATCATTTTTGAATTAAATATAAAGCCACCAAAGGGAGTAGTACATAAATCGACATTTAATCCTCATTCCCGAGCAGCACAAAATTACAATATAGTGGAGGATCTGGCTCAATCACCATCCGCTATGTTGACACTTGAAGTAATACAGAATTGCCCCTCCCAAAGCAGGCTTTTTTATCAGCAATAGGTGGTATTGATCCAGAGGATTCGAATCTTGTGCCCTTTAACCATAAAGGATACAGACCTCAGTTACCAGCCCAACTCGCTTTCCTTATATAGGTAAAAGCCCTCAATAAAACCATTCATCAAACAATCATTGATGAGGGGGAATCTACCTATATTATGTCAATGAGTTGCTAGAAAACTTTAGGCTCACCATCCTTGTCACGATCATCAACGACATTAAAAGTGTTCAATGGAAGAACATACACACTATATGGAATATTAAGTAGCTTTCAAGTTGAACTGGGGGGCAAGACAGTAGAAATTGAAGTCGAGGTCATTGATGGAAACCTTGACTACAATATCTTATTGGGAAGGCCCTGTATTTATGCTATGGTTGTTGTTGTGTCAACATATTTTAGAAAGATTGCATTTCCCTTCCAAGGCAGAATTACAATTGTTGACCAACTAACCTTTTTTCCCAACATTTCACCAATCTAGTGGAAGCATTCCATTGATCCATGGAAGTTCTCAATCGCTTCAAAATATCGGAGTAGGTCTCCTAAAAGACCTTTCCTTAATGGGTACTTTTGCCCTCCCGCCTCCAACTAATCTGGAAGAAGTGGCCACAGTGGAAACCTGTCATATGATATTTTGAACATCATCAAAGATTAAGAAGAACTCTGACCATTTTGATACTATAGATCATCACTAGGTGTTGCTCCGAAGCCCCATAGAATCTTTGTAGCAATCAATTTTTTGGGCCTACGCAACGAACCCAAATCAACACTCAGCGAGTGTTTGGATAGATAGGTCTCTAGAGTATGGTACCTCTTCCGATCCTTGGTCTCGTATACATTCTACAGATAAAGGAATCATTCAGTCGATGATGATAGGAGAGACATAGCAATATTACCACCATCGTTCCCAACAATGAATATTATTCAAGTGACCTTAATCATTCTTTAGTTTTTGATTTTCTATCAAATACTGTAAATACAGTGGATTTCGAATGAAATTTGTCAAATATTGAGGAAACTATTGCCATTAATATCTTGACCAAACCTAATGTTGTAGAGAATATTCATTTTGGTAAATCTTGTTCTCCTTTAGAACTGGAAATATACTGCGCTCTCTTTCACGAATTTAGAGATGTCTTTGCATGGTCATATGAAGAAATGCCAGGCATTGACTCGAGCATCATTGAACATGGAATCAAGATGTATCCAGATGTAAAACTAGTACGACAACGACTTCGACCGGTTCACCCAAAGAAAGCCGCTGCCATTAAGGCAGAATTTGAAAAACTTTTGCATGCTGGTTTCATTTATCCTCTTCCTCTCACTGATTGGGTATCGAATATTATTCTTGTGATGAAAAATCAAGGAACGATTAGAGTGTGCATCGATTATAGGGATGTAAATCAAGTGTGTCCAAAGGACAAATACCCTACACCCTTCATCGACCAGATAATTGATGAATGTGGCGGATGTGAAATCTTTTCATTCACGGATGGATTTTCCAGGTACAACCAAATCAATATCTGCCCACAGGACCAGTCAAAGACTGCATTTATATGTCCATGGGGCACATTTGCGTACCATAAACTACCTTTCGGTTTGAAGAATGCAAGGGAAACTTTTTAGAGGGCAACGAACTATGCCTTCCATGACATCAAAAACATCGTTCAACCGTATCTCGATGATCTACCAGCTCATTCGCGAAAGCAAACTGATCATCCACAGCATTTGAGAGCCATATTTCTATGTTGCCGACACTACAAGATATGACTCAATCCGCACAAGTGTGTGTTTTGTGTTGGTTCTGGTCAATTACTTAGTTTCGTAGTTTCTAAGGACATAATTCGACTCGACCCATGTAAGGTTCAGGAAATCCTTGACATGCCTCCACCTTCAAATTTTCTTCAGATTCACAAACTCCAAGGGAAAGCTAACTTTCTAAGGAGATTCATTCCAAATTACGCCGAACTTGCCAAAGGTTATACGTGTCTTTTGAAAAAAGAAGTACCCTTCAACTAGGATCAGGTTATGCAAGCTTCCTTTGATGCTTTAAAAGGTTCCCTAGTAAAAGCATCATTAATGTATGCTCTTGACTATCAAAAAGACTTTAACCTATATCTCGCTGCCACAGATACAACCATCGCCATGGTTTTAGTGAAAGAAGACAATGGAATAGAACATATTATGAATTATTTAAGCTATAACTTAAATTATACAGAAAGCAAATACTCCTACGTTGAAAAGCTGGCATTAGCAACTGTTCAAGCAGTATAGAGAGTTCGACACTATATTCTCTTTCGCAAAACTACCAATTTGTCAGATTGCAACCCTAGGGGGAAAATATTCCAAATGGATAGCCATTTTGCAAGAGTTTGATCTAGAATTCACCAAATCCAAATCAATGAAATCTCTCGTATTTGCAGAATTACATTGTGACCTCCCATCATTGTCCAACGATTCAACATCTAAAGCATCAATCGTGGATGAGACTCTGTTTCTGATATCGTCAAGCGATCCGTGGTACGGAGATATATTGGTCTATCTCCAAACCCAAAATTTTAGGCCTAACACCTCTCACTCTGAACAATGACATATTCGATACCAAGCCAAAGACTACATGATCATCGGTGATACACTTTACTGTTGCGGTGTCGATACAGTTCAACGAAGGTGCCTCGCGCATGGGGAGGCCAAAAAATCTTTGAATGACTATCATTCAGGTGCTTGTGGGGAGCATCTATCTAGTTACGCTACTGCACAAAAGATCTTACGAGTTGGTTACTTCTGGCCCACTATATTCAAAGCTTGCATAATTGCAGTCAGAAGTTGCAATGCTTGTTATATTTTTGATCACAAAACCAGAATACCACCTGCACCTCTGCATCCAGTAGTTGCTGTTAGGCCATTCGCCAAATGGGGCATAGATTTCATGACATGTAACCCCACCTCGGCCAGGGGGCATGGTTATTTTATAGTCGTTGTTGACTATTTTACAAAATGGGCCGAGGCGATGCCTATGTTAAACAATAGCAACGAAGCGGTCCCTCTTTTCATTTTTAATCATGTAGTCTCTAGATTTGGTGTTCCATAGGCTATAGTCACAAATCATGGATCACATTTTCTCAATCACATGATGGTTGAATTGACTGCCAAATTAGGATTGTCCCACGATAGTTCTACTCCATATTATCTGCACGCCAATGGACAGGTTGAGGCAATCAACAAAGTCCTGAAGCGCATGCTGCAAAGAATGATTGGAGTCCACAAACATAATTGGCATTTAATCCTGTACTCAACTCTCTGGGCATATAGGACATGAGTGAGAAATGCAACTGATTTTACGCCCTTTCAATTGGTGTATGGTCTGGAAGCTGTCTTACCAATTCAATGCGAAATTTCATCTCTCAAGCTCGCAATTGATTTGCTTCTCGAAACTTCAGAGGAAGAGGCTCATTTGTTGGAACTAATCCACTTGGATGAAACCTGTCGTGATGTCGCGCTGGCTAACGAAACACATAAGAAATGTGTCAAGGCGCAATTTGACAAAAATGTCAAGCCTCGTGTCTTCTCGGAAGGTGACCTGGTCTTGTTCTACGATTAGGACCCTGATAAATTGAGAGCAGGTAAGTTCGAACCATTATGGATGGGCCCCTACGTTGTTAAACAGGTATTGACAAAAGGAGGCTATGAGTTGATCGATTATGACATAATTCCATTGTTGCAGCCTCGAAACGGGTTGTATCTTAAATGCTACTATGCTTAATTAAGTGTAGTATGCTCTTTGTATATATGCTTTTGTTACGTTTTTGTTTTCTTTTAGAGTTGTCATTTTGGTTAGGTAATCCACTTTGCAGTTGTTGCAGATGTCAAAAATTTTGGAACCATTTGTTGGGTATGCCAACAGAGCTAGTAGTAGTACACAAAACCTATCTTCAATGGCCTGGGCCATTTTCACTCCAAGCGGCGAGTTAGTAAGTTTCAGGGGGATATGTATTGGTCGATCGACGAAAAACATCCCTGAGTATAGCGTGTTGATTGAGCTTCTCTCTTATGCCATTTCGCATGGCGTACATCGACTCATTGTCAGGCTAGATTCACAACTTGTCATTCTACAGCTTACTAATGTTTATTTTGTTCAGAACCCAGCCATTTATCGCATGTTCCTAAGAGTCAGGATTTTGGAAAGACAGTTTGATTCCATTCAATATCAACATATTTCTAGAAACTTAAACACATTAACTGATTCATTAGAAAACTATGTGTTAGATAGACATTTTCAACATTTGTAAAGAAAGCATTTTACATTAACATTTACATCAAGATTGCATAACTTAACCAAGATAAAACTCCGAAAATAAAAAAATATATAATTGTTTATAGTTTTTACAAAATGTTTTGTGTCCAAGACAGAATCGGTCATATGACCAAGAAACTCAAAATGAATGCAAAAAGGAATCCTAGACTAATGATGCTAGTGATAACATGTCACCACCTGTACGATCATGCGCAAAAGCAGGTCCATTGACTCGGCACACCAGTGGTGTGGTGCTGTAACCTCAAGGGTAACTCATCGATCCTGACATCCTGAATACCAAGAGTGAGGCCTTCGATCTGATCCTGCAGCACTATCAGGGTCTCCGCTATGTCCAGATTTCGAAGGATGGCCCTCCCTATAGCCTATCTTGCTGGAGCGTCAGCTGCCGCCCGTGGGCGTGCTATTGGTCACACTAGCCCAATATTTGCAGACATATATGAGTTCGATTAGTTTTGATAACATTTATAAACACAAAAACATTATAAAACTGATAAACAAAAATGTGGTCGAATCATTTTACCTATATCACTCCACTGTTCACCAGCCGGTAACACCAAATCCGGGTCGCCTTGGAAATCCATCCCGACGTATGGATACTCCATAAAGACCATCTCTTGACGGTCGAACCACTTAAAGCAGGCATCAGAGAAGGAAATCTGTGATTGACCAGCATGTTTGGCCATAAGGTCAACCCACCTCTACATCCATGGTTCCCTCGGTGCTGGCAATCCTAGTGAAATGTACTGAGGCTGCATCAGTGGAATCCTCTCCAAGGCAAAAGCAGTCAAGATGGAACCATAGCCAAAATTCTTGGATCTTCCATTCTTTACCTCAGAGAGTTGTTCTTTTATAACAGGAAGTACCACCTCACACCAGTTGAGCACCTTTGGTTCCAGGCATTCCAGGGCGTACTGCATGTAAGATCTGTTGGCCAAATGAAGAGCCACGCTGCCAGCCAATCTAGCAAGGTAAATAAAATGGTCCTCAAGGGCCGATTAGTGACATCCAGGATATTGATCTTGCCATCCCTGTTGGGTTGAGATCCATCTCTACAAAACTGGCGAATATAATCTCTCACAGATCCACCCCCACAGGCAGATCCTGATAGTAAAAGAGGGGCACCACGCCTCGATAACCCTGTCAGAAAGTAGATATCCTCGACTCCCAATGGAATAGATTTGCCTTTGATCTAGAATACTTGGTTGATCAGATCCCAAGCATCGAGAAAATACTACAACAAATTGATTTGTTGGCTCGTGCTGGATATGCAGAAGAATTTGAGAAAACCACAGTTTCGTAATGCAGTAACTGTGCCCTGATCGTGTAAGGCAATCATGTCCTCTTCTCCATGTTCACGTTCACACCATGTGATGACCATCTTGATCCAACAAATATCTGAAACACAAACAAGAGATGAATTAGGATCCAAATTTGAGCAAACATAGGCAAAAATTTCATGAAAAATCACTGTGTAAAGTTTCCATTTTTCGCCCATCGCGCCCTGCCTTTGAGCAAGGTGAGATGCATACTGAATGGCCAGTGTGCAGCTCAGTATGCATCACCCATTTTGATGTAGACTAGGTGCGATGATGGCAGAACGAATTCTTCAAACCCCAGGGGCCCAGAAGAATGGGAAAACATACTCAGAATCAAAGAAGGATGGTATGAAATTGAAGAGCTCAGGATTTGCTCCTACCTGGTCCTAATGGCATAGAGAATAGTCCACCTGATCTCTCGAAATCAGTTGGTGTAATTTGAGGAGGAAAACCACTCCAAAGCTCCAAAATCCCAAATTTGAAATAGAATGATGAAAATGAGAGGTAAAACTACTTTTATGTTTACTATTCACGTATTTCAAGTAGTTTAATTCATTTTTTCATATATATATATATATAATATATATAAATATAATCTGTTTGATGGAGTAATTGGGCAGGTTGAACGACCGGAAAGAGAGTATGATATGTGCTAAACCATGAATTAAACATTTTGACCGCAAAACGAGAAATGTTTCCGCAAATTTCAAGCTCGTTAAAAAATAAACTTGCCACTGAGAATTTGTTCCCCCAGAGTTTAAGCTCATTAAAAAATGAACCCATCTCCAGTAAATAACCTTTGTGATTGCCATTCTATCAGCCTTTCGAACCATGGTTGTGTTCTTTCCATCACCTCCATTTCTTTTGGCTGATCATACGCTTCCACTTGATTGTTTACCATTTTGAGGAACAGTTTCGATGAGTGGTCCTGTTAGCCACCCTCTTCACATCACCATGTTTTGAGAAGTTCCAAGATTACCTAGAACCAATTGCTACCCAAAATGCCACTCGTTCCTTTAAAAAAAAAAAAAAAACGAGTCTATTTTAAACTCTTTTTAGACTCGCTAAATATGAAAATATTTTCGAGCTATTGGCCTCTCCATCTCGCTAAAATTATTGGAAGTGCCATCCCTCCTGTATATTTTAATCTTTTTGGACCTGAGGGATTATCCCCAAAAAAAAATATCGAGCACTTGTCTTTTTCAGCTCGCTAAAGTGATCAAAAAAGTCATCCCTTTTCTATTATTTTATTCTTTTTTGGACTTAAGGGATTATGCTACGAAAAAGAACTGCTGGAGTTTCCTTTTCGTCCCTTTTCAAAATCTCTAAACATGAAAAAGACTAAGTTATAGTTGTTGTTAAACTCGTTAAAACAATAGTAACAAACTTGTCCACCCGGACAAGAACGAGTTTCATTGTCGCTAGGCTTGCTAAAAAATAGCGACAGGTTTGCCCGAAGGGAAAAATATAGAACAAGCATATGTTATCCTTCTCAAGCTTGACAAAAATAAAGAGGTACTGGTTAGTAATGAATGGGGAAAAAGGGAATAAAACTTGAAGAACTTTATTGGTAGAAGGTCGCTCTTGAACATGACACTTTTACTCCATCACCATGATTGAGTCGGGTTGGGTTATTCCTTTCACTAGTCATATCACCATTGGTCCTCCATACCATCCATCTTTTGGGGTTAACGCTACCAATCCATCTCAGTGTCGCCGATATGTTAAGGAGAATTCATTCAGAGAATTCACCATCTAGTTAACGCCTCATCCATTGCAATATCTTCACCCTCCATTTTTCATGACCGCCATTCCTGAACCTTGTATCATCAGATCATTTTCACCTCCTAAAAATCATTGGCTACATTTTGTGTCGTAGCTGTGGGATACATTAAGGCCCTCCTACAATAGGTCACTTCTTGTTGACATCATCTCATTATCCAAGAAGTTGACTTTGAAACAACCCTTTCAGTACTTTGAAGCTTGCATGCCTCCATGGAAAGTTTCTCACTTTCGGCGACAGGTCTACATCAATGGCCTTTGACTGAGAGATTTTGCGTGGTGTTCAACATCAAATCATATATTCACACCACGTGAATTGTATTGTAGTACCTTGAGGGTCATTATCATTATCGGTGATTCCTCTCACGCCTGTTAACAGCTTACATTATTGGCTGGTAATCAGGCGATGCCTTTCCATGTTCGACTTCATGACATCTTTTCACATGCATCGACTTGTACATCGGGCTAAGATTGAACGAGTTTGAAGACCCCAGATCTAGTTTCATCCATCTAGGCCGTGACATATTCAAGAATATAAAGACATCAAATGTACACATAAGTTGCATAGATTATCATCCAAGCTAAGGGATGATGACTCTACATATGAAGAATCACTAGTTTGCAATTGCAGACGATTATCTGTCCTATGTACATGAAAATGAATTTATAAAGTTGAGCATGGGAATGCCCACCTCAGCTAGATCATGAAAATAATATGATGATGATATATTGTATTGTATCTTATATAGGTCACCTTCCAGTTTGAATACCTCGGCTCCTCATGATAAAGCATTTCACCCGAAATCAAAAGATTTACGACTTCATGCTTTAGGGGGCAACTGTTATAGACATATTTGGGCACTGCAACCCCAATCTTATATGTCAATAAACCAAGGGCTATTTAACCCCTAAAAGTGTTGTTTCATACCCTAAAGGATCATGGTCAACTGATTACATCATTCCCCAAAAGTTCCACCTGAAAAAGCACTCAGAACTAGCAAAAACTAGACTATACTGACTGCTTCACTATTAGGGTGCGATGCATACTGACTCCTACACTAGCCAGGTGTGATGCATACTGAAGAGGCCTTCTGTGGGGTGCGATGAGCGAGAATGGACAAATGTCTGAGACAATTTG
Source organism: Pinus taeda (assembly GCA_000404065.3). Taxonomy (NCBI): domain Eukaryota; kingdom Viridiplantae; phylum Streptophyta; class Pinopsida; order Pinales; family Pinaceae; genus Pinus; species Pinus taeda. Next base: position 146,681 of record APFE030825724.1, on the reverse strand, counting down.
CTAAGTGGATGCTCATGGAATCTTCTAGAAACTTCTCCTATGACACTTGCGTCTCTAAATTTTCCAAGGGATGAATAAGAGATCCAAGAAATATCCAAGTGGAACCAAGAACTACAAGTGGAATGACACTAATCAAAAACCCAGACATGACTCACACCCTTGCAGACATTTATAAATGGATCCCTCATCTAAGAGATCTAGAGGTTGGAATTTTGTAATTTGTAAGGAAGTGTTGATAGTTTGTCTTTGAGAAGAAGCATTGTATTGTTGGGTGATCTTTCTTTTCATAAGGCAAAGAGGGCTTTGATGCTGGGAGGATGATGTTGGATCATACAATTGGATTGTGATTCTCCATTCTATTTTAATAAAGTTATTTCAATTTTCCTCCATAAAATCGTGTACTTGTGAATCTTGTTATTTATGAATGCCATTGTATGTTCAATGTATTTCTGATTCTATATTGTTTATGATATTATAGATCGAGATGCTTTGATGGTGTTTTGTTGCTTTGTTTCTCCAGGTACTCTCTAAGTGGGACAAGTAGGAGAGAAGTTGCAAACTCTATCAAGGGGGAGAGAAATCAAGCAAGGAGTCAAGCGAAAGATCCCGGTTGGTCCCTTTGCTTCTCTCTTATCTATCATACATAGAGGAAATCACAAATTGTTTTGATTGTTTGTTTCTAGGATATTTTCCAATCCTAGTGGGACTAACAGATTGAAAAGGCACTAGTTTTCCCGGAAACAACGTCGTATGTCATTTGAGTTTTTTTAGTGAACCCTTTCTCCATTAAGGGGGAGTGTTAGCATTAATTGAGAAAGTTAGCTTTTTTATGTTTAAGTGTTTGTTGATTTAGAATATGATTGAGATCCTATTTGATAGGGAGTGGTTCAAACCACCGGATATTGTGAAAGCCTATATATTTGAGGCTCATCTGAGTCAATGAAATATAGGGCGTGTATGAGTGTTTGTACACTCTCCAGGTATCTCACCTGGAGAGCCAAGTTAATATATAGTTTATATATTCTGTCTCTTTTGTTTTTATCATATATGATATTTTATCTTAGCCATACCTCATAAATGAAAATTAAGATAAATATAAGTTAGTGTGCATGTAATCGTTTTTGTATTTTTATTATTATTATTTTGGTTAACATATGTTAATATCAGCGTTATCCACATTACACATTTACTAAGGTTGACTTGTCTCTTCACACAAAATAATTTTAAAATATTCAAAAATAATATTCATCTCGTATTATTTTAATTAAACAAAATATCCTGCAAACAAAACATAAAAACTTTGATTAAGCACCATAAAACCCTCCAACAACTTTTTAGATCCATTGGGGTTGATAAAATTCCTTATTCATTTAGCAAGTCTTATATAAGCCAATCAAGAAGGTTCTTCAAGGGTCATTTATAATATAATCACAATATTTTTTATTGTCAAGCATTCCCATAATTCAAAATGTAACACTCCCTACCACCCTCTTGTACTAATGAGGCTATGGAAGGTGTTACTGGCGTCATAAACTCAATTCTCAATGTTTGTCAAGTAAACGGAGTCATTATATATATATATGTGTGTGTGTGTGTGTGTGTGTGTGTGTGTGTGTGTGTGTGTGTATATGTATATATATGTATATATATATGATATAATATATATATATATTATAAACTTTGAAATTGGGCACTAATGTCGTTACAAGCCCAACCAGTGAGAGATTTCTAGCGATGTAAATTTTCATCGATCTGAAACCCGAATTAAAAGTTATGTTCGAAAATAAATTTTGTCTTATTGATGTTGGCCACATCAATTGTAGTTTGCCACGTGTAACCTATATGGTATTTAAATTTGCTCCACATGGACCAGGGAGTCCACCTCAATAGCACACAATATATCCTATATATATAACATACATTAATTATCAATATATGTGTTGTGAATGTTATGCCCACCTCACTAATATCAAACAAAGCCAGCAATTGAGACTATGGTGGGCCCTCCCCACACCACAACCAATCATTAGTTATGTTAGTGAAAATGCTATTAAATGTGAAGGTTCTAAACCCTGAGGCCCGATGGTCAAATACAAAGTGGGGCCTACCAAGGTCTACCCCCCCCCCCCTTGGCTCTATCAACAATTGATAAGTTTGGATGAGTGGGGTATCAACCCCGAGGTTGATAGCCCAAATGCAAAGTGGACCCATTTAATCACCCCGTCGGGTGTTAAGGGTCTGAACCGTAGTGACATATTTTATAACCTAATTTGTCTTAATGGTCCAATACGACACAAGAATTATCATTACATCAAGGGTTTGGGGTCTAAGTTGTTTGATTGTATGGGTGATCCACCCTGAAAGTCGATATTCTCTCTTACTTATGTTACACTTGCAACTTCATCAAATATTTGGTCAAGTTATAAGTTGCCTAGGCATAAATTATTTATGTTGTTGATTTCATAATCTGTGACACTACTCAAGGGATTTCCACATTTATTAACTTGGTACTTCATAAGTGAGAGGGGTGGCATCACGACCCAAATTTAAGTGTGAGTTTGAAACAAAGTGGCTTCATGCCAATCTGTATTTATATTTATATATATTTAGCTCAATGAATTATGATACACTATTCGCAATAATATGTGAATGTTTGGGCATGAAAATCACCCAGGATTCATTATTGGAGCTTGAGAGTGCACCATCTCAGTCAATTTTTATGACATAAACACTTAGAATCACATGTCTATCATCGTGTACGCATACCAAAAACAATACAGAGACATATGCATAATGAATGAAAATGTTTGTGCAACAAATTCAAGCCAAAGTGAAGAAGGGGCACGACCCAATTAATTTATATACATATTTGACTATTGTTCGTAATTTCCCACTTGACAATGCTTAGTCATATGGGTGAGTACATACATATATGCTCAATAGTAGCGTTGATACTAGAAAAGAGGGTGTATCATAATAAGTTTTCACAAGGTATATATGTGTATATTTTTCATGAAACGTTGGCCAACTACAATGGCCATTTACATAGATCATTCAAATTTTATTCTAAGGAGTGAAACACTCTAATTTTTCACAAGTTATACATATATATATGGGAAATCTATCCATGAAACATCGCCCGGACACATAAAATATGAGTGATATAGTCTTAGCCTTTATTCAATACATAATCCAAATTAAAATAAAGAAAATTAGGAGGCACAATTCACGTACAATAAAAAAAAACACATATAGTCAATTTACCAAAATATACATAGTTAGCAACCATGAATATTTATAGTCAAATATTTGAATATGCCTCAACCAGTTAACAATCAAGTGTATAGATAGTGGAATCATATATTCAAGAATATTTTGCACACATGTACACATAGAGGTGTTGTAACTTAACATTCGTAAATCATGAATTGTGACTAGGCTACTTATACGATTAATCTAATTTTAGGTGGCGACTAGAGAAGGGATTTCCACTATCCTCCCAATCGTAAGCTAGTTACATTGTTATGTCCCATAACTAACCACCCCCTCACTGGGTCTAAAGTTCAGTAAGTAAATTCATAGGGAAATACATTGGTTGAGATGTGAAATTAATATCACTTGTAGGTGGTTTATCAATAGTCTCGAAAGAACTGGTGGTTTCAGAGCTGCAACAAGCACTAGTGGTTTCATAGCCAACCACAAGCACTAGTGATTTCATTTATAGGTTTTCCCGGCATGAGATAGGAATCATTGGTTTTATAACTACATTAAGCACCAGTGGTTTCACAGTCTCAGCAAGTGCCCAATACATTTAGTCCAATCTCACTTTGTTCCCAAACTAGCAACACTACGTAAAATCGAAGATTGAGAGTGGTCTAGTACGAGTTGAATACTCTATGTGAGTTCCACACTAGCACTAGCTCTCCAAAAAACTCTTCAGAAGGTCCCAAGAAAAACCCCTATCTGAATTTGGCTCGCATATTTATGGATATCATGTTGCATCTTAGACATGACCAAGAGAGCACTCCTTTCCCCCATGTTTCCTTCCTTTGCACGTTACCCTTTCAATTCACGAGAAGGGAAAGTTGTGACGACATTGTTGAGTTGCATTAATAACCATATCATATCAAGGTGACTTTTTCCAACCATAAGGGTTGAACATTAAATTTAATGAGATGGGTATGGTGGTTCATGTCAAGTGAGTGAAATCGAAGACCCAATCTCCCCAAACTTTGGCTCATCATCCTTCTCTAAAAAAATTAAAATTCAATAATAAATTAAATAAAAATTATAATTTTCATCATTACATAAAAAATTAATATATAATTAAAATATTTGTAATCCGAAATCGAGCATAACACATGATAACCCATTTTAATATTAATTAAAGCATTAATTACGTGATTGATAATTTTTAATATTAAATATGGTGTTCATACACCTTGATACCACAATCAAGACATAATTGAATTTCAACATAATTAATTCCATTACATTTAAATAAAATTTTACGTCAATAATAGTTATCACATTGGATTGCATAATTACTTAAAATGTTTATAAGTCTGATCATCCACACAGAGGATGTTGGAAATCTCTCCCTAGTGTTCCAAAAACAAAAAAAGATGACAAAAATTTGAACTTTATAGATATAGTTTTTTTTTACATCTGTTACATATTGAACAAAAATGGGTACAACACTTTCATTTGGTCTGCATGCTCCCAAGTTGCCTCATTGGGTCAAAATTATTTCCATTGCACATTGACTTGCTTCATTACTCAATTATGGATCACAATCGACCTCTGGTCTAGGATACACAAATGTTCAAGTTGGAACTCTCCCTCTGACTCCACATGTGTCATAGACCAATTGATCACATGCATTTTTAGGAATGATATGTGGAATAAAACAAGTTCCTTTATAGTGGGGGGTAAGGCTAGTCTATAAGCCACTCACCTCACTCTCTCCAAAATCTGAAATGGTCAGCAAAACTTGGGTTCCAACTTAGTACAAGACCCCATTTTGAGTGAGCTCCTTCTTAGTTTAATGCAGAGATATACATGATCCCCCACTTGAAATTCTATATGCATTCACTATAGATCTCTGTAACTCTTTTTTCTGTCCTTAGCTTCCTTTAACTTCTATATGATACTAATAACCTCTTGTTCCATCTCTTTTAACATATCAAGTTCGAGAGTTACCCTATTTATTGGGTCATCCAAGCTAATGGGTGTATTACACCTTCTACCATATAGAGCCTCAAAGGGGTTCATATTTAGTGATTCCTAATAGTTGTTGTTATATGAAAATTAAACTAAGTGAAGAATTTTTCCCACCTTTTTGGTTGGTGCATAATGTATATTCTTAGCATGTCCTCTAACACCCTATTTAGTCTCTCTATCTATCCATCTTTTTGAGGATGGTATGTTGTACTAAAAGCCAACTGAGCTCAAGATCCAGTGAACAATTCTTTCTAAAATTTTGACATGAATTTGGCACCATGATTTGAGACTATATCCTTGGGCATGCCATGTAGCCTAAATATGTCTTTCATGAATATCTATGCAATATCAATGGCCTTGTGGGTGGATTGATATGTACGAAGTGAGTTGTTTTTCTCAATTTATCCACTAGCACCAAGATGGCATCATATTGTCTCAACATCTTTAGAAATCCCATGATGAAGTCCATGGATATTACTTCCCACTTCCACTCAATGGTTGGAATTGGTTGCAACAATCCAGCTAGATGTCTTCATTCCACCTTAACTTATCAACACTATGTGACTTCATTTTTCATCTACAACCAATAATACATCTTATTTATAGTGATAATCATCTTTTGATATATGACCTGAATACAATTTTTTATGAAACTCATTTAGAATGAGCTTCTTCAAGTTTTCCAAGTAGGGTATATACCATCAGTACTTGAACTTTAGTATTCCACCATATGTGAGTGTGTAGCTATTATTTAGTGGCCCTTCTGGATCATTTTACAAACAATCCTTCATATACACTAAGTGTTCATCATGTACTAATGCTTCCTTGATATTTTCCTTGATTTTAAATTTGTAAGAGATCATGGCTTCCAAGTGAGCCATTTGTAGACTTCTATTAAGTGCATTAACCACCTTGTTTTGTTTACTCTTGATGTGCTTGATTTTTAAGTCAAATTCACTAATTATGGCTAACCATTTAGCCTAACTTGCATTCAATTTAGGTTGGTCAAACATATATTTCAACCTTCCATGCTTTGACATCAACACAAACCGCCTTTCAAGTAAATAATGTCTCCACATTTTTAATGCGTGAACAATTGATGTGAGTTCTAAGTCACAAGGGACATAGCTTCTTTCGTGTTCATTTAACTTCCTTGATTCATAGAATATTAGATGTCCTTTTTGCATTAGCACTCTGCGCTTCTTTACAAGAATTCATGCAAACTAGGAAAAATTTCTCTGAATCAGTTATCCTTAAGATGGGTGCATGCATGAGAAAATTCTTGAGTTGCTCGAAGTTATTTGTGCACTCTATTGTCCACTAAAACTTACCCCTTTCCTCTGTAGGGTTGTAATTGGATTCCCAATTTTTAAAAAGTATCGGAGTATCTTCGATCATATCCATCTAACCCCATAAAAGACTTGACCTCCATGAAATTCCTAGGAGTGGGCCTCTCCATGATGGCCTTGATCTTCTTAGGGTCCATAGCCAGACGTTCTCTTGAGATCATGTGTTGAAAATGCAACAATAAATTCCTAATTTAATTTTCCCTTGAATTAAATTAGGAGAAAATCAAAATTCCACATCAGAAGACAACTTGAATGAGTTAACTGAGTTGTTATCTCTCAGTTAGCTTAGTTAATTCGAGTTGAGGGCTTAACTTGAGTTGTGTACAATGATTCCTAAATTTTAGGATCCTAGGTTGAGTTAATTTTAGTTGTAGCAATTCAATTCAGTTAAATTAAGTTAATGTCAGTTAAACTAGTTCCAATTGTTGGAGGAACTAATACGAGGTCTAGCAGTGGGGTGTAGCTTCTGTGTTCAACCCTTTAACTAATCAATCAACCTTAATTAACTCATGCATGCATGAAATTAAAGTTACCCAGTTGAGATTGGAGTTCAAGGGCAATGTAATACTAGTTGTAGACAATTCCAAATTGTACAGGTGGTGCATGCAATCAAAGAAGGGCCTACAGGGATTGCACAATTATAATTGGGAATTTCCCTAATTAATAAGGGGATAATTCCTTGAGGAACAACGCAAGGAAATAGGGACTTGGGGCAGGATTGGATTTGGTTAAGTATTGACTAGAGCTTGTCTAGGATGTAGTGAGATAGATTCTACTAGTGTAGAAGTTACTCGGACTTGAGAAATCATTGTATTTCTTCTCTATTTGACTAATGTAATATAGACATGAAGGAACTTTGAGAAAATGCTTTCCCCTTAGATAAATCTCTGAGCATATGTGATTGAATCTTATCTCATGTTTTTTTTGTGATTTCTCAATCGTTTAATTGTTTTCGCTGATGAGTAGAGTAGATTCAAGTCTTTTATTTTAGAAAATTACATAAGCAGTTTGAATCTAAAAGGCATTTCAACATGGTATTAGAGTGGGAATCTCAATAGAAGAGGAGAATTCATTTTTTTCTTTGTAGGTGAATCAAATTTGTAGTATCATTCTTCAGAGCTAGTAGGATGTCGTTCTATGTATTGAGACTCGAGTATGCCCTTGAGGGTAGCTCAAATTATATTGCTTGGAAGGAAAGGATGGATGCAATGTTGGAAGATAACACACTGAAGGAATTCATAGACAATGATATTCCTAAGCCTCCAAAAACTGATGCTCAAGATCTGGCAGAGTGGAAGAAATGTGTGGCAAAGGAGAGGAGTATCATACTAGAATGAGTTTGAGATCATATTGTCTTGAATCTCCATGAGAAGGATACACCATATGCTATGTGGAAAGCCTTGATAGACTTGTTTCAGAACAACAATGACCATAGGAAGCTGGCACTTAAGGAAAAGCTTCAAAATATCAAGATGGTCAAAAAAGAACAATCAGTCCTTGAAAGAGTTCACTCATATTTGTGTTGACCTTTCTTAATAGCCTCCACGACCAAGCACAGGTATTATGTGATATTTGTCGATGATTTCTCACAGAAGTGTTGGATCTTCTTCATGTTGAAGAAAGACCATGCATTCTCCAAATTTGTTGAATTTAAAGCACTTGTTGAGAAAGAGTATGGCAGGAAAGTGAAGGCTCTCAGGAGCAACAATGGTGGATAATATGTGTCGAATGAATTTTGAAACTTATGTGCAAAAGAAGGAATTCGACAGGAGTTGAAAGCACCTCATAACTAACAACATAATGGGGTGGTTGAGAGGAAGAACATAAGTATTATGGGAGTTGCATGATCAGATCCTACCATTGCACTTGTGGGTTGAAGCATGCAACACAGTTGTTTATTTGCAAAACAAGATTCCTCACATGATTCATGGCATGAGTAGACCAAAGAAAGCTTTTTCAGGGAAGAAACTAGATGTGTCACACTTCAGGATTTTTGGATGATCAATATATTTTCATGTTTCCAAGGATTCAATGAAAAATATAGAGCCTACAACTGAGTTGGGCATATTTTTGGGGTGCACTGATACACCTCACAAATACTGTGTGTTCTTGCCATCTCTCAGGATGATAGTTGTCAGAAGAGATGTGAATTTTGATGAAGAGAAGGAAAGGAGGTGTTCCCCTGAGAGGGAGCTTTAGTTGCATTAAGATCATGAGCTTTTGGATCCAAAGGAGGAACCTCACAAAGTTGTGGAGAAACCACAAGCAAGGGTAGAGAGAGTGGAAACTTTCACTCAAGCAAAGACATCCATAGATGGAAGGAAGTGCACTAGAGAAGTTGACATATTATTGCACGATGCTAGAGAGAATGTGGTAGCACCCACATCGCAGTGCAGGTAGAGGAGGTCACCATATCGGTACACCAGCTACATGGCTCTAGCGAGTGAGCTTGTAGAGACTAAGCCATCCCAATTCGAGGCCGTGTAGAAACCAATATGGGTTGATGCCATCGTAGAGGAGTATGATTCCATTCTCAGAAATAATATTTGGGAAGTGGTCCCAAGACCAAAGGACAATTTAGTGGTGGGTTCTAAGTGTATCTACAAGGTGAAGCAAGTAGTAGATGTAAGCATCAAGAAACAAAAGGCCAAATTTGTGGCCAAGGTGTTCTATAAGGTGGAGGGAATTGACTATGAGTAGACCTTTTCTCTAGTTCCAGGGTAATCTTCAATCAGATCAATTCTAATTCTTGAATCGCAGATGGGAAGGGAGATACATCATATGGATGTGAAGACAACATTCCTCAATGGAGTGATTGAGGAGGAGGTGTACATTGAGCAATCAAAAGGATTTAAGACCTTCGATAGAGAGTCGTGCGTGTTCAAGCTCAAGCAAGCATTGTATGGATTGAAACAAGCACCCTGTGCTTGGTACACTATGTGGTGAGCTATGTTATTGCACCAAGAATGTTGCAACTCCCAAGGGCTCCTCAACTCAAATTATCAACCCGAGGTTTGTACAAACTTAGAGGTGAAAGTGCTATATGCACAATAGGTTAGATTTTACTCATGCCACCCTCAGTCATGACATTAGATCAAGGTGTTAAAAGACCATTCCTCCTACTAAACTATAGTGAAATCTTGCTGATGAAAGCACAATTGAAAACTAATTCTAGCTATGAAAGTGAAAATGCCATTTGTTCAACTTGTATATGTTAATTAATCATTTCATGAAAGGAAAAGGGCTAATCTACTTGCAGGAGGAAATATTCTCTATCTTTCATACTTCATCAAATAAAAAACATAATTTTATGTATCATCTATCTATTTCACAATTACTTGGAAATCAGAAATCTAACTTGCATCATACTTGTGATTGAAAAACATTAATTGTACTTTGTTTTGTAGTGAGGAAAAGGAATGGTTGGAGTGGTCTAGGAGCTTCTCTTGGTCATCAAATCACAACTTGGGGTCATTATTCATCTTGACTAAGATAAGGTTGAAGTACGGGGAAAAGAAGGTGAAGAAAAGTGGTGCTACATTCCTGCTATAGGTGTTGCTACAAGAGGTCCTGTATTGCTACAAGAGGACCTATAATGCTATAGGAAGGGTTACAAGAGCCTTTTTAGGGTGGAGATGATGTATTGAGGGCATGAAGAGGTAGATGAAGATTGGAGATAATGAAGTAAGGTTGGGGAATACTCCTAGCTAAGCCCGAGACTTCTCACAGGTTTTTCTTGCACGAGGATGAATGCCCACAATGTCCTAAATTTCCTAGAAAAAGTGACTATGGAAACAAATTTTCGGGGGCAGAATTGAGGGATGGAAAATGAAGATGGAGAAGTTCAAAATGGAGGTTCAATAGGTTCCCTCCCCTACATATCAACACATCTCTGCAACCAACCACATACATACATCCATTGATCATTAACATAGTGATATAAACTATCATGGAAAAGATGAGTTGAATTTGAATAATATATATTTTGTGCCATGACACTATTTTGATCACTGAACTGATTCCTATGTTACAGAAAGTAAATATAAGTAAGGATAACTAACATCTATATATTTTGAGGAAATCATAAACACAATGATTTTGGGCTGATATTGTGAATCCTTCCAACCATTCCCCCACAAGAGAGGTGATACGAAAGCTTGCAATCACAGGTTTTTATAGCTTAACTTCTAATATAATGAAAGAAAGCTATGAAATGCTTGGAACTAAGAACAAAAAAAAGGTACAAAAGAGGGACCAAATCCTTTGGGTTGGGCCCAAACCCAAGGGTCTCAGCCCTCTAAAACTAACTCAGATGCAATTGAATAACCAACTTCTCATTATCATAAAGTAAAGTCTCATACATCACATGAAAGTAAAAATAACAATGTAGCTCAATAGCTACACCTAGATGAATCAAAACTTCGAATCCTAATGATATTTTCATCTTGTTTATTTACACAAAAGGGTAGTTGATAGAAACTCCCTTGAAAATAGGATTGATTCCCTCCTTGATCTCGGAAATGGTGTATATGGTCCCTCTTGAGCTTCACTTGTACTAGGAGTTACTCAACCGTCAACGAATTTGAACTAGTGAGAGAGGATGTTGTGATCCCAAGCTGAGTTAGGGAGTTAAGGAGGAGGAAAAACCCCCTAGATTCTCTCCTGGTTGTCTCCATCAATCCCCTGCATATTAAATGTATCAAAAATTCTTATTTTTCTTGCAATTAAGCCACATTAGGCCACATACTATGACAAACACCTTTTCTTCTTCTTAATAGGCATATGATAACAAAAAATGTGAATTAATGTGAGAAAATGGTAGTTTTAAGGTTGAAGGATCACATAATGATCTCCAAGATATACCTATTGATGGGATTCATCATCACCCCCTTGTTGAAGGTGTTTATCATCCTCTAAGCAACTTAGTCATCCATGTGAATCTCTTTCATGGTACGGTGACCTCTCTAACATCCCAAGACACCTCAGATGGTGTGCCTTCTTGTGGGTAAAAACGTGCATTTGTTTGTTATATATCTGACCTGCAAATATGTGATAAAGCAAATATACCCATAAATAACAAGATCGAAATAGACAACTTCTTTTATTAATATCAAAACCCTTAAGGTAGGGCAACACTATACAGTCACTACTTAAGGAAGGAGAACACTCTACAAACCATATGCTTGTTCATACAATATTCATTCACATCTCTCAATGGGGAGTCTTTAGCCTCGATATATGATTCATACATACAATACCATGGGTCATTACCATGGTTCTCTCAATACCATATATCTAATACCATGGGCTTATCACATTAATGATAACTACTTGTGGTCCCTGTTACACAAAAATATCGTCACCATGATTATTTGCAGTCAGTATGGGTCTATCATCACTTATAATAGCCTCCTAAGCAAGTCTCAGACCTTAGCTCTTCATGTCAAGCTTTGCAAATGAGAGAAAGACATTGAAAATCAATATTACTCTGGTTCCACACTTTCTCCTACTTTTGCCTACAGGCCTGCACCCTTTGTTCATATTACTTGCATATATGCACGCTCTGTCTGTAAAGTGGTGGGTGCGTACCCATGTAAAAGTCAAAAAGGCGCAATTTTATCCTAAAACCTCACTTTTGGGTTAATTCTAGATGTTTCTAGAAGGATTTTGATGTGGATTGTTCGCTCCAAGGTGGTTCATGCATCCCAAAAAGAGAAGGAGCTAATCCCTTGATAGGAGGAGCTATCCCTTTGAAGGAGGGCTTTATCCCTTTGAAGGAGGACCTAGTAACTTCCCTCCATTGCACTATAAATTAAGGCATTGGGTCAATTGCTGGGGAGGTTAGAAGCTGAAGATTTTTTAGGGTAAATGATGATGGAATTGGGACTTCCTAGTTAAACTTGAGAGGAGAGATCACATACCTTTTGGTTTCATTGGGAAGTGAGTGAAACTTGTCAAAGTAGAGGAGACTTCTTGTCAGACCCTCGGAGGAGCTTGTACAACATCAAGGAACAGGTTGTAAATTTCTTCTTTCATTTGAATTAATACAATCAGATTCATTTTTCTCAACAAATTGTCTTATGTGGTTTGTTTCATAATCTCCTTGATCATTATGATGAATATGCTTTATGATATTGGCTTTTCAGGTGCTATTTAGTTGTTTGCTTGTTTATGTTTGCAGAATTACACTTCAAGGAAGCTCATTTGGAACGAGGGACCAAGGCTTCCACAAACTTGCATTGGACCCAAGGTAGGCCTAAAAACTTGTTTTCCTTTGTTTTTAATTGCATATTTAGAGAAAGATAGTTTTTGATTGGCTTGCTTATCACTAGATATCTTTAGATACTAGGAAGGTTGATCTTATCCGCAACCTCGACCCATTCCGTGTGACACCCCAAAGAAAATCTCGTTGAATATTCCTAAACTACTGCAAGGCTCCTATTGGAGCTAGGAGGACTGATAGCATAAAGATTGGGATAGCTTGGAGTACATCGTTAGTAAGAACTAGTCTACCGGCTAAATTTAAAGATCTAATTGTCCATTTCATGGCCTTGTCTTGCATTCTAATTATTAACATATCCCATATGCTCTTGTGCCATGGTTTAGCTGTAAGAGGAACTCCCAAATACTTAGAGGGAAGGGATTCTCTTTGAAAGCCTAAAATTCTGGAGACATTTCTCTGGATGGCAATATGAGTGTTAAAGAAAAAGATTTTAGATTTGGAAAGATCGTCTTCCATGCCTGTAGCCTTAGCAAAGTCTTCAAAAAAAAATTGTAAGCAAGTGCTTCCTTAACTGTGGGAATTCCCTGTAACATGGTATCATCTACAAATTGTTGATGAGTCAGAACTTTCCCATTCTCTAAAATTTGGAGTCCTTGAATTCTTCCCATAACTCTTGCATGCTTAATGGACCGCCCCAGCCCTTCCATCATGAGGATGAAGAGAAAAGGGGAGAGCGGATCTCCCTGTCTAAGTCCTCTGTAAGGGAGAAAAAGTTCAGATGGAGATCCATTCACTAAAATTGAAAAGATGGATGAAGTCACCAGGGCCATGACCCATTTGACCCAATTATGATCAAAACCAAATGCTGTGAACACTTTTTTGATATATATCCAATTCACTTTGTCATATGCTTTGGCTATGACTAGTTACATGATCATACTCACCTCTTGTTGCTTGTTAACAAGTGAACCAGCTCGTGAGCTTGAATTATATTGTCGAGAATTTGGCCGCCTTCTACGTAACTAGTTTGTTCCCCCGAGACAAGCATGGGCAGCAGGGGTTTGATTCTGTTAGCCACAACCTTGGAAATTATCTTGAATACTACATTGCATAAAGCGATGGGCCTATATTTCTCTGGTGTTTGAGCATTATCCTGTTTTGGAATAAGGCCAATAAAGGAGGTATTGAGAGCTTTCAAAATGGTCTTGTTTCGCCTAGAATCTTCAACTATCTTTACAATATTCCAGTAGGCTTTGAAGAAATCCATGTTAAATCCATCCAGACCTGGAGCCTTGCCTTCTTGCATTTCATTGAGGACCCCACTGACCTCCTTTTCAGTTACAGGTCTGTTAAGATTACAATTATCCTCTCTAGATCCCAGTTTAGGGATATGTTTAATTAAGTCCTTAATGAAAGGTTCTCTTCCTGAAAAGGTTTCCTTGGAAATATCACGGAAGTGCTTTACTAACACTGCATCTATCTCCTCATGGGATTGATGAATTTGGCCATCCTCGTCCTTGATCAAAGAGATTTTGTTGTGCGTTCTATTTGTAATGGTAGATCTATGGAAAAATTTAGTATTACGTTCTCCTTCTTTTAGCCATAGAACCCTAGATTTTTGTTTCCAAAAAATTTCTTTTTGTTTACACAACATTTCCCAGTCTTGATGATATTTCTCTGCTAGATCATTCTTGTCTTTATCAAGGCCATCCTTGATCAAAGCTTGATTGAGCTCTAGGATTTTTTTTTCCACAATTTTCTTACTTGTGAAAATATTGCCAAAAATTCCTTCTTGTTCCAATCGTTTAGCTTTAGCTTGATGTGTTTTAATCTTTTATGCAGCAGGAGCATAGTTGATCCCTGAATCTGCAAGTCTTCAACCCACCATTTTCCAATGTTGCTGATGAATTCAAGGTGTGAAAGCCATATATTTTCAAACCTGAACGGTTTGTTTCTTGGGGTGCCAATACCCTTGATCTCCATCTGAATCGGCCAGTGATCTGAACCTCCAAAAGGAAGAATACCTGCTATTATTTCCTTGTCTAGTAGCATGAGCTCCTCAGAGATCATGAATCTGTCTAGCTTGGAAGCTACCTCGAAATACCCTCCTCTTTTGTTGTTCCATGTACATAGACCATTGTTTGTCTCAATGTCCACCAGCTTCATGTTTTCTGAAAATATTTGGAAAGCTGAGGAATCTTTGTTTAGTGCTCTTGTACCCGCTTTTTTCTCCGAGAGAGATCTAACCATGTTGAAGTCTCCTCCTATAACCCACGGTATCCCTACATATCTGTTTCGGAGGTCCACCAAAGAGTCAATAAACCTGATTTTGTCATTTAACCTTTGAGGGTCATAAACATTCATTGCTAGATAAGTGTCTCTATCTCCTACAGGCTGTATAACAACTGATAAATAATTCCTTGATGCCTCTGCATCAATTATTCCTATTTTTTGGGGATTCCAGAGGGTGAGGATACCCCCTGTTGTATTTTCTTCTTTGACTTCTAGAAACTCATATCTTCTGAGCCACTTACTATGGATTTGCCTTAACTTTTGAATGAAGCATTTCATTTCTTGGACAAAGAATATATCTGGAGCTGCCTGTTTCATTTTGTTATTCAACATTCTCTGTTTTCTTTTGCTGCCTAGACCTCTGATGTTCCAAGTTGTAAACTTCATAATTACTGATTGGTAAAGGAGTAACTGGTTAGATCTTTCATCTTACCTGAATCTATCATGAGCTTGCCACATTCCATTAAAAGCTCGTTCTGCTTTTCTCTGCCTCTTTTTTTTCCTGGGTTTCTCCGTGCGAATCCTGGAGTTGTTTTTACTACTTTCACTCCTTGGTTGCCTTGTCTTTGGATGTTGTTTTCTTCTACCATGCCCTTTGTCTGAGTTTTCCATAACAATAACTGCTTTATTTGATTGCATTCTTCTTGTGGTAGAGATTCTACCCCACTCGTTGTTCCATTACTCAAGAACCCTTCTAGATCTAGGTTTTTTCTATCAAGAATCTCTTGTAACTCATTGTCCTCCATTTCCATCTCACTCTGGGTCATTTCCTGATCCATATCCATCTCTAATTCACTCATCATGATCCCTTTCTGTTTTTCATTTACCTGTTCCTGATCTTGTTTTTCTTCCTTCTTCTGCTTATCATAACCATCCTTCATTACTTGATCTTCACCTGTTGTTTCTTCCTCCTCTTCAAGAACATGGAATTGATTCGGCCTCACCTTTTGACCTTCACTTAGGTGTTGCTTTGGCCCTTTTGTGCCTCTTTTACCTTTGTGAGCTACTTTGTGAAAGCTATCTGTTTCTTTCATTGTGTTAGGTTTTCTTTTGTTCTCTGCTTTACTAAGAGGGCAGTCTCTGAGAAGGTGCTCGTGTTCATGACATTTATGACATCTAAATGGAATATGTTCGTAGTCAACTGTCTGCACCCATTCCTCATCAAAAGCCTCCAATATGACCTCATCCGGAAGTGCTCCAGATAGATCCATCTCTACACAGATCTTAGCAAAGGAGGTATATTTTCCCCTCCTTGTGGCTTAGAAGTTGACATACCTTCCTAATTTATTGCCTATAGCGGTTAATGATTCCATTTGCCAATAGAGTCTTACCCAAACCTAGACTAAGGTAAAGGTTTCCCGCTCTGGTACAAAGTTCATCTTCCACAGCCACATATAGAGCCATGCTGCTGCATAGAAGTAGGGCCCGCCTTCAAACACTCTGTCTTTGTCTTCAATATTCGCAAACACCACAGTGAAGAATCCCTTGGAACCTAGATCAAGATAAATGCTTCCTTTAGGCTTCCAATGGTATTTAATCCATGTTTTTAAATCCTCTTTAGTGGGCCATAGTCCCATGAATTTTCATATGATTGCATAAGTCTGCATGTGCTCCCTGTGCGCCTGCAGTGTTGGGTCATTTAAAACAACTTTGGGAGTGATTTCACCTTTGGGCTTGCACGGTCCCTTTTGTTTCCTATATTTTGTTGATCTAGGTGGATATTGGTGCCACCCACTAATTCCACTTGGATCCCCTCTAGTGCTTCTTTCAATTTTTTCAGTTTCCTTAATTATAACATAGTTTACTATTTTTAGTAGTTTTTGGGTCCTAAACTTTCGGAGCCCTTTTGAGGCCCTAAACGATGTTTTTCGGGAAATCTATTGCCAATGATTTACTTGTCAAAAAATTGTCTTTTGCATCGTAGTCCTCAGAGAGATCTTTCCAACGTGCTATCATGCGCGTCAAAAGGAGACAATACGACCAATTCGCAACCCCGGGAAGTTGATGTACCAACTTACCCAAAAACGGGGCCCACAATTTGGCGTTTCATCTTCTAGGGTTAGGTTTTGGAATGTGAAGGGTTTTCCATTGTTTCTCAACAATAAATAGGCCTTCAAGCCTCATTGTAGCACAGTTCAGAGGCATGTAGCCACACATCTCTTCTCAGAGATAAGCTACCATCGCCCTAACTGATTTATTTCCATTTCTGGTTGTAAGCATATTTCAATATTTTCCATTAATGAAATGAAGTATTATTTATGCTACATCTTTGTGTATATGGTTATCTCTGTAATTTGTTGCATTCCTATTTAAGTCCAGATCAGTGGTATCAGAGCGGTCTTCTTTTTCTCTGTTTTTCTTTGCATGTCCCTAACGAGGTCGGGATATAAGGAGTTAGGGCTTGAGCTGGTCGAACCTTTGCAAGACCAGCCTCGCAAATCCCAACGACCTCCCATGGCGAATGAGAAGAAAGATGAGGGAGCATGAGATCCTATCAAAATCTTGATCAAAGAAGCCCTCAAGCGACAACAGAACACAATGATGGAAAGCTTTGCCCAAATCCTTTAGCGGCTACCCAAAAGCGACGCATCAGTTTCCAATAGCTACTCTGGAAACGCCACGCCCTTTAAGGTACAAGTTAATTTTGAAATCCCCATATTTGAGGGTCAGATAGACGCAGATGTCTTTGATAAATGGTTAAAGCTGCTAGAGGGTTATTTTTCTGTTCATGAATTTTCGAGTCGAGAAAATATTGTTTTCGCTCTTCTCAAAGCAGCCCCCCACGTCAAGGACTGGTGGGAAACCTACTGCGAGCAGAAGGATGAAAGTACAGGCTCGTTTTTTTTAGCCGCACCCACTTGGAACATTCTGGGACATTGAGGAGCAATACTACCATAGGAAGTATGAGGATGATACATAAAAGTGACCACGCTGCGGCAGGGAAGGGATCAAGATGTGTCGAAGTTCACCAATATTTTCCATACCCTTCGCACGAAGTTGGGTATCAAGGATTCAGAGAAGCATTTGATACTCAAATACCGTGGCTGCCTTCACAAGTACATCCAGGAAGAAATAGAATTCCTGAACATCTCCTCGCTCGTTATAGCATACTGATATGCCGTCAAGATCGAGCAGAAGTTTAAACAAAAGAAGCGAGACTTTGGATCTGCGAATACAAAGCAAGGGAAAGGTGCCCCTAAATCACAGAACAGAGGAAAAAGCCAAGGCATGGCAGCCCAAGACAACCCACCAAAGCTACAAGCAAAGAACAGTGCCGCAAAGCCGAAAAAGGACACGGGAAAATGGTGTGAGTTCCATAAGAGCTCCCACTTAGACCACAAGTGAGTGTCGGGCAAAGCAGTCACTGGTGGCTGAGCTAAGGGTTTCAGAATCAGATGCAGGTTCCGACTCTGAGTCAGAACCCACAATGGGGAATGACAAGGGGATGAAATCCTAATTGCCACTGTGCCACTCTAAAGATCCAGAAAATGTAACCGAAGATCTAGAAGGAGGAGGAGCGTCCTCTTCCACTCCTAGATGTGGTAAGGGGCTCCCCGCTATAGTTCATTGTCGATAGCGGGAGCCAAAAGAACCTCATTTTCAAAAGAACCTCATTTTGGCAAAGGTCGTGAAGTGGTTGGGCTTACCGACCAAACATACACCATCGGGTGGCTGCACCAAGGACGGGATCTTCGTGTGAGCCAACAGTGTCGCCTTCCATACAACATCAAGCCCTTCACAGATGAGGTATTGTGTGACATTGCTCCCCTTGAAGTTTGTGATGTATTATTAGGAAAACCATACTTGTGGAGGCGACATGGTGTGTATGAATCAAGGCCCCATGCTGTTATTATTACATTGGGAAATCAGTTGTACAGGATACCAGAGGTATCACCGCCTATTGCCATCTCTTTGACTACTGCAAAACAATGCAGTAAGCTCATTTCCAAAACTGGAAAATTTGTTTTCCTGATGATACGCCCTCAAGGAAAGACGAAGATGGTGGCCACAGCCTCTAGACAGGCCCCTCTTCACGACAACTACAGATGGACAAGGTCGTGGAGGAGTACGAGGACATCTTCACCTCCCCCGTAGGGGTTCCTCTCCACTATTAGGTCAAGCACTCCATCGATGTGACCCCAGGTTCACCGCTACCCAATGGACCAATTTATCGGTGCTCCATTCTGGAGAACGATGAAATCAAGAGGCAGATTCAGGAGCTGCTGCAGAAAGGCCACATCCGTTTGAGTTCATTGCCTTGCGGGAGCCCAATTGTGTTGGTACAGAAGAAGGACGAGACTTGGAGACTCTATATTGACTATCGGGCACTGAACACGATCATTGTCCGTAATAGGTACTCAATTCCGTGGATTGATGACCTCTTGGACCAACTAAAGGGGGAAAAATATTTCAGCAAGATCGATCTGAAGTCAGGATATCACCAAGTACCAATCGAACCCTCAGATGTGTGGAAGACTGCCTTCAAATCCAAGGAGGGCCTCTTCGAATGGTTGGTCATGCCTTTCGGATTGACGAATGCTCCTGCAACCCTTATGAGGCTAATGGATGAAATCTTGCGGCCATTCACCAACTCCTTTGTAGTAGTATACTTGGATGACATTCTGATCTTCAGCCAGAGTTGGGAAGAGCACCTCCACCACATCCGACAGGTTCTCCAAGCACTGCGGCAACACAAGCTATGTGCCAATTTGGAGAAATGCACTTTTGGCATGACCCAGGTTTAGTATTTGGGATACATCAGTGATGAATAGGGGGTGCATGTGGATCCAACCAAGATCCAAGTCATTCGGGATTAGCCATCTCCAACCACTCTGACAAAGCTCCACAACTTTTTAGGTCTTGCCAACTTCTACCGCAGGTTCGTGTTGGGGTTTTCTCATATCACTTGGCCTTTGAGTCAAGTCACCAAGGGAGGAGAGAAAGAAAAATTATTTTGGTCTGAATCTCAACAAAAGGCATTCATAGAGTTGAAAGATCACCTCTACATGGCACCAGTGCTCAGATTACCAAATTTACAACAACCATTTGAGGTCGAGACAGATGCCTCTGACTATGCTATTGCGGTAGTCCTTACTCAACATGGGAATCTAGTGGCATATCACAATGAAACACTTTCAGATACAGTCCGGAAGTATCCCACTTATGATAAAGAGATTTATTCCATTGTGTAGGCCTGCCGACAATGGAAGCATTACATTTTGGGGAAGGAAACGGTCATCCACATAGACCACCGACCCCTGTAGTTCATACAGACCCAAGGGAAATTGCAAAATAATCGCGATTAGAAGTGGTCCACATACTTGCAACAGTTCCATTTGAATATCAAGTATAAGAAGGGAAGCACTAATAATGTTGCAGATTGCCTCAGTCAACCACCGATCATGGCGTTAACCATCGTGCTCAACTCTTGTGGGCACGAGACTTCTAATTGGCCACTGCTCTACAAAAGCGACACAGAATTTGGCCACACATACTAGACCCTCTTAGAGGGTCAGCATGTTCCATATTTTCACCTCCAGGACGGCCTGTTATGCCACCTGGGTCACCTTTGTGTTCCTTCAAGCGAGCTTGCCAAGAGGATTTGGGACGCACACTACAGCCGGGCTGTTGGGCATTTTGGGGTTGAAAAGACGATGGAAATACTGCAGAAGTATTTCTATTGGCCGAATCTTCGACAAGATGTTGGGAAGTACATCAGATCATGCATTGCCTGCACCATTTCCAAACCGACCAT
This sequence comes from Pinus taeda, assembly GCA_000404065.3. Lineage (NCBI taxonomy): Eukaryota > Viridiplantae > Streptophyta > Pinopsida > Pinales > Pinaceae > Pinus > Pinus taeda. Next base: position 125,839 of record APFE030825724.1, on the reverse strand, counting down.
CAAGAAGCAAGGCCTCTATACCCCGCTGCCTACCCCTAGTCGGCCTTTGGAATCCATATCCATGGATTACATGTCATGCCTTCTTCCACTAAGCATCGAAATGACTGTGTTTTTGTGGTCATCGACAGGTTCTCAAAGATGGCCATTATGGTGGCCTGCAAGAAGAATATCACAGCAGAAGCCACTACTAAACTCTTCTTTGAACGAGTGTGGGTACACTTTGGGATCCCACAGTCTATCATCTCATATCGGGATAGTAAGTTCCTCAGTACATTTTGGTCCAGTCTCTAGTCGATGCTGGACACCAAACTCACTAAGTCCACAACCTTCCATCCTCAAACTGATGCCCAGACAGAGGTTTTCAACAGGATGATCGTACACATTATGCGCATGTACAACTCAAAGCATCCACGCACATGGGACAAGAGCCTCCCCTATGTTCAACATAGCTACAACTGGGCTCTCCATAGCTCGACTGGCCACAGGCCCTTTCAAGTGGGCTTGGAATTCCAACCACTATGTCCCATCGATGTGGCCATGCCATTTGCAGCTACTCACGTAGATTCTGCTCATGTCCAGTCCGAAACAGATAAGGAAAATAGCTTCATTGAGCACATCCAACATATTCACCAGTAGGTCCATGACATTCTAGAGAAATCAAATGCTAAGTACAAGCAACGACATGATCAACATCGGGTGCCACACAAGTTTCAGGTGGGTGACAAAGTCTGGTTGCATTTGCAAAAGGAACACCTTACCGGAGCCTATCGGAAACTTAGACCACTCTGATATGGTCCTTACACCATTACCAAGGTTGTGGGAGACAATGAATTTGAGCACAGCATTCCCCCATCCCTTGGCCTGCACCCGGTGTTCAATGTCGACCGCCTTCGGCCATACTTTCCACCATTACTAGACACATCCGACATTGCAGAACAACTCACACCCATAGAGTTAAATCCATCTTGCATGGAACAAGCTGCAACTAATCGGATCATGGACACACAGATCTAGCACACTCGCCAATAGAATATCCAACTGTATCGAGTTGTCAAAGTAGGACAACTCCTTCACCAGGGCAAGTGGCTCACTAAGGACCAAGTGCAGCAGAAGTTCCCTCATCTCATGGAGGAACTCAACGCAATGGGGACCATTGCTTCCTAAGGGGTGAGGAATGATCCAAGTGGATATTGGTGGCCACCCGCTAATTTCACTTGGATCCCATCTAGTGCTTCTTTTAGTTTTTTCAGTTTCCTTAATTATAGCACAATTTACTATTTTTAGAAATTTTTTGGGTCCTAAACTTCCGGATCCGTTTTGAGGCCCTAAACGATGTTTTTGGGAAATCTATCGCTAGTGATTTTTCTTTCAAGAAATCATCTTTTCCGTCGCATTCCTCAGAGAGATATTTCCAATGGGCTATCATGCGTGTCAAACGGAGATAATACGACCAATTCGCGACCCCGAGAAGTTGATGTCCAACTTACCCAAAAACGGGGCCCACAATTTGGTGTTTCATCTTCTAGGGTTAGGTTTTGGAATGTGAAGGGTTTTCCATTGTTTCTCAACAATAAATAGTCCTTCGAGCCTCATTGTAACACAGTTCAGAGGCATGTAGCCACACATCTCTTCTCAGAGATAAGCTATCATTGGCCTAGCTGGTTTATTTCCATTTCTGGTTGTAATCATATTTTAGTATTTACCATTAATGAAATGAAGTATTATTTCTACTGCATCTTTGTGTATATGGTTATCTCTGTAATTTATTGTGTTCTTGTTTAAGTCCGGATCATTTATTCCTTGTTCTTTGTCATTTTCCTCCTTGTCTTTTGTGCCCTCATTCTCCTTCGTTTTGTTACTTTATGTTTCCTCTTCCCTATTTTTTCCTCCTTCCTTAGTGTTATCTCTGCCTGATTCTGGGGGTTTCTTGCCCTTGTTGGCCACTGCCTCTTTATAGGAGAGAGTGGAGATCCCTCCTCTACATCTGTCCATGGAGAAAACTGCTTCAGAAACTTGCAACCACTTCAGAGACCCACAACCCTAGTTTTCCGCTCCGCTTCTGATCCACATCATAAGTACTTCAAGCATATATCGTTCCTCAATATTATTATCATTATTATATATTATTGGTAATATTTTAATTCTAAATATTTCTAAATAATTTACTAGATGTTGCACCGAGAGTGGAGAGAACTTCGTTCAATCAAATCTTTTATTATAGAAAATTCAAACTAGAAAATGCACTTGTTCTCATGCACATTACACATCCTCCACATAGTAAAAGCTTCACACAAGGAAAGCTTCACAAAAGGGAACATAGTAATAATAATTCATTTTTTTTTCATAGTTAAATTAATTACGTGTTGACAACATAAATTTCCTTCTACACCCTCGTTTTATCACCCATACAGTGTCCTACGCACATCTTTTAGGCAATGATGCGTAGATTCAAAGTCAGCATTAATGAAAAATACAAAGTCCTAAAATCAAGGAAATTTGTATAGATGATATAATTACATTGCTAGAGCAAATCTTCAAACACAAACTAAGGGATTAGAACTGTAATTTTCCATGTTTATTGGCAAGTGTAACATAGATTGATGTTTAGAGAAAAATCTCAATACTTCTTTAGCTAGAATAGTTGGTGCTCTATAATTTCTCATCGACTTGCTCTCAAAGAATTTTGAAATGGTTCAATCTAAAGCACAAATCCATTTTGACATTGTAAATCATAAAATAATAATACTAGAATTTAAGATGCAACAAACGAAACATTGATTTTTCGTCTAGATAATTTCACTCACACAGAGAACATCATGGTCTAGGATGACACTAATCAAATAGATGATAATATCATGGCCATTGTCCAAGGTTCCCCCCTTTCTCAACTTGAGCTAGAATTTAATGAAGCCCACATCACTTTTGATATCGAGAATATGTAGTAATTTAGATAGTTGTTAGTTTTTTTTTTGTTGACAAAGAAAAATAAATTTACAATAGTTTTCCTTCTTCACATTTTTGAACATTAGAACAAGAAATTGTGGTTGAGTTTGAAAATAACAAAGTTAACTGCCATGCATGCCATCATCTGTATTACTCTATTTAATTTGTTTTCTATATCCTACATCAAAGTAAATTGTTACTGATTTAGCTATTGTTTTTCTCTTGGAAATTTAATTTCAAAATATTTTCACAACCTAATTTGCAAAGTTATCCATTTTTCTTTCTGGATAATGTAAGCATTTATTCAAGAAAATGGACATACAGACCCCATCTTTCGCACAATTAGAACTTCGCACAATGTCGTAATTTCGTCCTTAACAAATTAAGTTCCCAATATAAAAGCTTAGTATAGTAAAATCTTTGTACAATAAAAGATAGTAATAATAATTACTATGTTCTCTGGCATATATCGCGTCTTCCATAAAGATTCAATTCTAACACCAATGCTGAGAGCAATAACACACTATCAAAGAATTCACGAAACCCCTCTTTCCCCTGCACAAACCATGTTTCCCAAATTTTTCATCGTCTCGATGTTTGTCCTATGATAAATAGAAAACTTGCATAATTCCAATATAACATAAATGTCTATGCATGACATTTCATAGCAAATCCATTGTGTGCAAAAATATCACAGTAAAGCTCCGCACAATGAAAAATATTAAGATTAATTACTATGTTCTCCCACACATACCCTGTCATCTGGAAAGATTCATAGCTCTAAAATCAGAGCTCTACGCAACTACTCTTTCGCACGTACTTCATCCTCTACACAGTAAAATGTCCACACAAGAAAATCCTTTATCATTAATTTCATCCTTGCTGAATAAAGTTCCCTATGCACCCTCATTCTCCTGCACATACCCTGTCTCTCCACACAAGGAAATCTTTTAACATTAATTTCATCCTTGCCGAATAAAGTTCCCTATGCACCACCATTATCCCACCCATACCATGTCTCGCACACAGTAAAATCTCCACACAATGAAACACTAAGTGAATATTTGTGTAGCCTGCCCCCCATGCAAAGGACATGCAACCATGTCAGAAGCTTTGTATGCATCCTCATTTTCCCACATATACCCCATCTCTCCACACAAAGAAAGCTTTTAACATTAATTTCGTCCATTCTCTCACACTTTTCCCAATGCAAAACCACTCTCCCACACATACCCTGTCCCATGCACAATAAAACTCCACACAACTAAACATAATGATATTCCCTATTCTCCCACACATACATCGTCATCCATAAACATTTGTATAGTTTTGTGAAAGTATCCTTGCATAAGAAAACATTAAGTGGAGATTTATGTATCTCCCACCCCCCCCCCCCCCCCTTACGCAAAGGACCTACAACCATGTAAATGTTGTCATCATTAGGAAGAGCATAACAATGTCAGTGACAATGTTAGTGTTAGAGCATTCATCGACGAAATGGCCACTTAGAAAATTAGTTTATTTATTTATTTTTAAATTAATAATCAGGCACTGACAAATACCAAAAATAAAATTCTCTCCACCAAGGGAATTATGTCCCATCAGAAGTTGTTAGGCCAATTGAAATTAGAAATAATATTTCCAAAAAACCATTTTTTTTTAATTTATGGAAAATAGAAATATTCAGCATTTTCCCGAAACTTTGGTTAAAATTCCAAAAAAATGGCAAAATAATGCACAGTTAATGCAATTTGACCGCAAGGCGAATGCTATTGTCCCTAGTGAGGTAGGGAACAAAAACAATGATATTGGATTCAATATAAACAAATTAAAGTAATTGAATGAAGACATAAGGGAAAAAATAAGAATAAGCATGAGATAAAACCCTAAAAACTAAAATCCAAAAGTTAGATACGAGGAATGAACATCAAAATTAAACAATAAACATTAGGAAGAAGTAAATATCACTGACCAAGTGGAACACTACAATCAAGAAAAATATATAATTAGTATTATTATTCTTTTATAAATTAACCAATAATACCAAACACTTTAAAATCTTTTGTAAATAAAATTAAAGTCTAAAACATGGATATTAAATAATAATCCAAAAACATTAATAATATATGTTAATATCAATAGTTACTAATAATAATAAAGTAATGGTAGGTGATTGCATGTCAGGTAATTGGTTTCAACATGTTAGGTAATTGCATGTTCATCTAGCACAATGCCACTAAAGTCTAGTAATTTTAAATGCAAGCATGAAGGAAAATATTTGTGGAGGCTCGGGTTTATTACTGCTATGAAGAGGGTTCATTCCTCTACGAAGGTGGACAATAGCGAATTGTAGGGATTATGTATTTCTCTGGAGGTGTTGGGTTATTGTGGTTGTGTTTGAAAGGATCTCATTGATAGAAGGGTGTACAAGAGGAAGAATGTGTGCTAGGATACACATTTGTCATGTCTAGGTCTGATGGTGGTATGGAAAATGTTGGCATCTGTTGTGTCATTCTCTTTAGTACTCTATTTATAAATGGATGGACCTAATCTCATGATGGTGATGATATGTTATAGTTGGGAGTGGTGGGGAGAAGGACTCTTCACTTTTCTCTCTATACTCCCTCATACATTGGAAAATTGAGGGTATTTGGCATTTTTGCATTGGATCAGCATTTTTTTATCATGTACCTCCACAACGCTACGTTGGAACTGATGTTTGAGTATGTTGTGGTCTTGCCCACATCGACGCTTCAAGGCACTGACATTGCGGGGATCTCTTTTAACTGTCTAGTCTTGGTCTATGGCATTTCGTACCCAGGTAACTTCTCAATTTGGTTCTAGGGTATAACCTCTCTTTCATTGCTTCTTAGTCATTACGTATTTTTGGGATAGTCAATTATATGGTTTTTATCTCGGGTATCCGTTTTTGTCTAGTGGAAGGTTAAAGTGCTTAACTAGTACTATTGGAAAAAGGCTTTCTCTATTTACTCCATCTCTATTGTGGTTTGGTCAAGGTTTGTTTTGTGTTTCCCTGTGCATATTGTTTTCATGTCATTTTCATCAACTCTATCTTTGGTTAGTCCATGTATTGTTGGTTTTTGTAATCATACTCCTCTAGTTATGGTGTTATGGTTTTAAACTATGATGTATATATTAGGTTTCTAATTTTAGTGGTATTATCTGATAAAATCTTTTAGCTCCCAGATTAGTCTTTTTGACCACTTAAATGACTCTTAGTTATCAATGTAATTTTTGTTATGATTAATAGAATATCCTGCACTAGCTTACCAAAAGAATAGTAATAATAAATTAGTGCCAAAATAAATAAGTGTTTGGGGGAATAATATCAATAATAATAATAAAGTGGAAGAACTAACAAGGAAAATAAAATCATATAACAAAATAAGAATTTGAAAATAAACAAAAAAAAAAAATGAAAAATTAATAATCTAAAGACAAATAATAAAAACAGAAAAAGCAATGATAAGATATTGTAAAAATCCAAAAGATAAAAATTAAAGTAAATGAAAAAAGTCACAAGGAAAAATTAGTAAATATATAAACAATGAAGAAGTTGGTAGGGGGAGCGGCGTGTTATACTTTATTTGGGAATAAAAGAAAACCCAAAAAAATATATAAAGGAAACCAAAGTTGGAAATCATTATGAAGCAAGAAATAAAAACTAATACCAATAATAAAAGGAAATCTCATAACCAAAATAATATATATAAGCATTGACCTAAATTAGCAAGGTGATAATATTAAGTCCTAAAAAAAAAAGAAAAAAACAAGGGGATGAAACTAAAGCACAATAAAGGTATAAAAATCTCAACAAACTAGTAATCAAATAATTAAAAATTAGGGAAACAATGAGATAGAACCAAAGATGATCTTTAAAAATTTGAAAGAAAGAAGCCCAACAAAGAAAAACCATCAATCACATCCATTAAATAAGTGAAACTTAATAAACATAAGGAGGGAAAGAGGAGAAAATAATAGAACAACTAAGGAAGATAACACCAAAAAGAGAGGAGTCCCAAGAAGACTCAAGACGAAACAAATCTCAAAGAAAGAGCAAGGATCCAATTCTTACTCATTTTTCAACTGTCACCCCTACTTGGATTGCTTGTTTGTTTCTTAATATCAATGGACTCCATGAACTTCTTATGATGATAGTGATCAATTTCAGCAAGGACCCTAGAATCTTCAATACAACTTTGGTGTTTAGTTTTTTGAGAGTGATTAACTAGGCATAAAGAATGAGAACAATTATGTTTGATGTTAGTCGTATGCTCCTAAATTCTCAGTTTAATGGATAAAATAGTTTCACCAATTTAGCACATCCCACAAGAGCACGAGATCAAGTAAACACTTTTAATGTTTGAAGGGTCAACAAGGTCTTTGATAGACTTGAGGGTGCTCCAAATAGTGTTAAGGGGCTTGAAGGTTCCAAAAGCCTTATTCTTTCTTAAAATGTGCACAATCCTATTGGTATTTCCTTATATTAAGGTAATTTAAACATTGGTGATAGGACTTCTAGGGTTTTTCTTTGGTCCAAGACCTTTATTGGCTTTCTAGAAGGCTCTAAGACTTTAGTGCTTCTTATAACTATTATTTTCAAACACCCTTAGGAGATGGACCTTATCCTTGTTAAGGTGGTTTTCATCAAAATTCCTTAGTGCTCAAGTGGCCAAGCTGCTTAACACACCAAATGGGCTAGATGATGATGGGAATTCACATGGAAATGTTGTCTACTATGAGTCTCTTTATGGAAGACCTAGTGCATTTTTGGCAAGGAAAGGAATGTCTCCATCAATGTCGACTTCCATAGTGAATTTGATGGAATTATAATGATGATTACGATGTTTCTTGAATAATTCTAACTTTTCATAACTATGGGGCCAAATGATAAAGGTATCATCGAATAAATATTTTCCAAAGTTTAGGCAAGAAGGGTGAAGATTACAGGGCCTTGGTCTCAAAGTCATCCATGAAAAGGTTTTCCACAATAGGGGAGAGAGGGGAGCCCATCACAACCCCATAGGTTTGTTCATAGAATTTATCTTGAAATAAAAAATAAAAAATAAAAAATAAAAAGTGGAATTCAAACAAATTCTGACTAATGTGGAAATATGTGAGTCAATGATGTAGTTAATAAACTCAGTGGCTTCACTAATGGCTATTTATGTGAAGATAGAAATGACATCAATTCTAAGCAAAATATTAGAATGGTCAAGATTAATATCTTTAATTTCATTTACAAAAGAAGTAGAGTCTTTGACAAAGGAGTCAGTGAGACCCACAAGAGGTTTAAGTTTATGTACTAAGTGCTTAGTGAGAATATAAGTGAGTGATTTGAATTTGGAATATTAGATTTCTATGCTAAGATCCTTATCAGAATACAAAAATGTGCTTGAGGTTTGTACTCCAAAATAAAAAGTAAAAACATAAGTTTTTATGTGTGTTTTCTTAAGTTAGTTTCATGAAAAACTTTAAACATGAAATCAAAACATTGAATGGAAGCATGCATCAATCAACAATACACCATCCATTATTAAAGGAGTTCACCCCTCTTGGGCTAGATCTCCTTGGACCAGCTCTAAAGGCATGACCCCTTCTCATAATGCTCAATGTCTAGAAAAGAAGAGTACATATCTGTTGAAATGGAATGGCTAGTTTCTCCTTCAAAGAAACAACTTATGTAAGAGTTCTCACTCCATGCACATGTTAACCTACAGTAAAACATGTAAACCTTCAGAAAACATAGGCATATTATCCAGAGACCCCATACTCCACCTTCAAATAGCATAAGCAGTACCACAATCCACTTGAAGTACATAAACAAGTCTCTTCTCCAAAACACATATAGAGAAAATAGGAAATAAAGTTACAACACTAATATAGTGGTTGTTGTAGAAATAAAATGGAGGTTGGAAAACCCCTGCAAGGTCATATACATCTTCATACTCCTCCATAAACTGAATCAACACTTTGGCTGACCATGACACCCATAGGCTTCAATTTGCAAAAACCTTATCCAAAAGTGCTCCTTTGATCCTGAAACCTGCTCCAATGAGTCGATAATGTCCAAAAATGGCTATCTAGCCTCTTTTCTCACCCAATTTAGTAAAAAGCTGGAGAAGTTATGACATCTCCTAGTTAGGCTACTATTCATTCCACAGATTTCTCAAAACAAGCATAGTTCCTACAATTTCGCCATGCGGCGGGCAAAATTGTAGGACCGTTAAAAATTCCTATAACCCCCATGCGGTCATAACAAATTCCAAGTGAACCTAGTCACATGTGGTTGTTAGTCGGTGGTGGTCTTTTGGGCAATCACATATGATGTAACTGCTAGTGGTCAGGAGGAGCATGTTCACATGAAGTGGTTAGGCGAGAGGTGGCGGTGACCGTGGCGGTCACATGACTATTGGACATGTGCAGTGTTATGGTGGTCACATGGCACAGTTTGTCTATGGTCATAGTGGTGGTTGTAGATATCGTAGTTGCGACAGGTAGCGGTAACGTGTTCATATGGGGGGCAGTTAAGTCCGCTTGCCCCCCAACCTGGTGGTAAACACATAATAAAATCTACCTGCAACCATGATATGTTAAGAACCATGTGCAGGAGGAGTGGTAAGGCTTAGCATTGTTTTTTGAGAGGTTCTGGTTTCGATTCCTGTGGCCTCTAGCTCAGTCATTGAACCAATTTTTGGCAGCCTCCCAGGCTGCCATGTGGCAGCGTTCAGTTGGGCCACATGGCAGCGTGTGGTTGGCCATCAACCCACCAATAAAACACTATCATTGTACACCAGTCATGGAGTGACATTGTCACATTCTGATTTGTCGAATAAAATCCATTGCCCAGTCAACCTACCATGTCACTTTCCTAGTCAGCGTCACGTCATCAATACAGACTACTGACTGGGCTATCCCTTTTTTATAAAAATTCACTTGTTTGGAAAAACAATCAGAACGTGATATCTTGAGCATATGATATCAGTTTTCTGCAAAACAAGTTGCACCAGAATGGACGACAAGATCTATGTGGCTGTTTAGGTTCCACGTCATTATGGAAATTTTGATTTTTTATCAAATTTTGAGTTCCTTATCACTCTTCCCCACTGAAAAACTTTTGGTCTCCAAAAGTTCACTTTCAATTGTTCAACATTTGAAGGTACAATTCCTTAATTTTCCAAATCCGGTCCAATCGATGTTTGTAGTGCCCTTACTTTACTTTTCTTGGCTCTTTCTCAAGATGAACTTGAAATATAACTTAACCAAAGAATTAAATTTCAATGTTCTTCTCAACTTGTCCATGTTGCTATGGCCATCCACAGCAACATCCTTCCCACGAATAATTCCAAGGTGCTCATCTACAAAATCCTTATTGAGGATAAGATCCTGAGAGACTTTGACAAATGAACCAAAACAAGCTCACATAATGAATACTTGTATACCTTGAGTGCTTAACACAATTGTAACATACTAAATGTGTTGCAATTACTCATACAAAAGTTTTAAAATGCTTTCTTAAACTACAAATAGGAATGCATTTTACAAAATGGAATAACTTGACTCCCAAATTTTCCATTCAAATTGACTATCAACAAGCCAAACTAGCATAATAATGCCCAAAGAAAACATTGTTGCATATAAGTGATTTATTTATGAACATCACTTTTACAAGTTACCCAGCTATGGGGATATGAAACTAGTGAAAAAAAAAAGTTTACAAACTTCAGCTAGACAAATAGTCCACCCATTTCTTACCCAACTAGGTAAATGAACCCTCTATTTGAACTTTTTCTTCTTCTGAAGTTGCTTCAAGGATGGTCACATCTTGCACCAGTTTTTCTTTTGTCGCTTCCTCTTATAGTGCTTTCATAATTTGCTTGTCCTTGCTAGGATGAGGTTATGGAAATAATTTCTAGCACTTCTTGACCCAATGCCCACTGATATTGCAGTGTGTGCAAAATTTATTTTGAGCTTCTCTTGGCTCACATGCCTTTAACCTTGGATGAGATTTTAGCTTTTCGCTCTCAATTCCATTAGACATAAACATCTTCTTTATGATTGCTTTTATTTTATATAAAATATCTACACAATGGTTATATGAAAGGAAAAAGGTGCATGGAAACACATTCCTCGACATGTTATTCAAATCAGCATGTTGTTTTCCATTATGAAAAGCATTTGAATTAACAGGATGATTATACCTCTCTTTTTGTCCTTTGGCTTACACTTATTGCATGAAGAACTTGCATGGTAAGAAGAACTTAACTTTGTTTCTTATTCAACTTTTTCATCCCTCTTTGGAGATGTTTTGCACTTCAAGTCCTCCTTATTTTTTAGGAACCAAGCAGGCACCAATTTTGGATGAAAATCCCAACATCTTATTTCCTCATGTCCTCTCTTATGGAAAAGGGAACATGATACCCATGACTTGTCACTAGAACAACATTATTCTTTTGAAACATATCCTAAGCCTTCATATTTAGGCCTCTCCTTTGTTTCAATTGGATTTTTAATGCCTTTAAGGTTTACTCCAAGGTCTCCTCCCTTGTAACCTATTTTGGTCCAAAGCTTGGATCCAATGCCTTTACTATGTTTTTCAAAGGCTACAAATGAATTTACATGAATACTTTCATGTAAAGAAGAAGCATGTAAATTCTTACCATTTTCTTCATCTTTTTATTGACATAAAAAGATGTTTTCAAACTCCCTTTTGATTCTGGATGTGTCCTCCTAGACTCTTTGGCTCTCTTCTTTCAGCTCCTTGAATTTGGGTGCTGATAGAACCTCATCTTCCACAACATGTGGACAAAAGGTACAAACTTTTCCATCTTCCTTCTTTGAGGGACTTTCTACACTAGCATCTTGCATAAGAATTGTGGAGAAGTTGGTGTTTTATCACCATTCGTGTTACCTTATTCCCTTGGATATCATTCTCCTCTTGGATGTCTAGAGATTTCACCTTGCAATTTGGTATTCCTCTCTTCATAGAGGATTTTCACCATTTCTATCATATCTAAGAAAACCTTTTCTAAAATCCTTCACATCCTCTGACATTCTTGTAGGCTCACCTCCTTGGGACATGCTTTACTTGAAGCTTCTGCTGCAACTTGAGGTAGAACTGGTGGTAGAGATTGTAACAATCTTGCTCTCCTTTCCAAAACCTTCTCCTCACTTGAGCTTCAAAACACATTCACCTGCAACAATTGTCAATTCCTCCTTACACGAAGAAAACTAGTGCTTTGACACCAACATGATTTGAATTTGGAATATTATATTCTATGCTAAGATCCTTACCAGAATACAAAAATGTGTTTGAGGTTTGTACTCCAAAATAGAAAGTAAAAACATGAGTTCTTATGTGTTTTCCTAAGTTAGTTTCATGAAAAACATTCAACATGAAATCAAAGCATTGAATGGAAGCATGCATCAATTATTAATAAACCAACCATTGTTAAAGGATTTCACCCCTCCTAGGCTACATCTCCTTGGATCAACGCTAAAGACATGACCCCTTCTCATTATACTCAATGTCTAGAAAAGAAGAGTACACAAACTGCTGAAATGGAATGGCTAGTTTCTCCTTCAAAGAAACAACTTCTGCAAGGGTTCTCACTCCATACACATGTTAACCTATTGTCAAACATGTAAACGTTTAGAAAACATAGGCATCTTACATGAAGACCCCATACTCCATCTTCAAAGAGCATAAACAGTACCACAATCCACTTGAAGTACATAAACAAGTCTCTTCTCCAAATCACATATAGAGAAAAGAGGAAATAAAGCTACAATGTTGATGTAATGGTTGTTGCAAAAATCACATGGAGGTTGGGAAACCCCTACAAGGTCATCTCCGTCTTCATACTCCAGAAACTGAATCAACACTCTGGTTGATCATGGCACCCATAGGCTTTAATTTGTAAAAATCCTATCCATAAGTGCTCCTTTGATCCTCAAAATTGCCTCAATGAGTCCATAATGTTCAAAAATGGTTATCTAGCCTCTTTTTGCACCCAATTGGTTGAAAACTGGAGAAGTTATGACCTCTCCTAGTTAGGCAACTATTCGCTCCACAAATTGCTCAAAAATTGGCACTGTTCCTACAATTTTGCCCCAAAAAGCACTAACTGGGTGAAAATTTCACTGCACAGTGGGCGAAATTGTAGGACTGTTAAAAATTCCTATAACCCTGGAATGGTCATAAGAATTTCCAAGTGACCCTACTCACATGATGCGGTTAGGCGGTGGCAATCTTCTAGGCAGTCACATATAATGTAACTTCTAGCGATTAGGAGGAGCATGTTCACATGTAGTTGTTAGGCGGGCACTGGTGGTGACCATGGTGGTCACATGACTACTGGCCGTCTGTGGTTATGGTGGTCACATGGAACAGTTTGTCTATGGTCACAGTGGCGGTTGTAGTTATCGTAGCTGCGACGAGTAGTGGTAACGTATTCACATAGGAGGCGGTTAAGTTCGCCCACCCCCCAACCTAGCGGCTAACAAAATAAAATAAACCCACAACCATGGTATGTTAAGAACCATTATGTAAGAGGAGTGGTAAGGTTTGGTGTTGTTTGTTGAGAGGTGTCGATTTCAATTCTTATGGTCTCTAGCTCAATCATTGAACCAATTTTCGGTGGCCTCCCGGGCTGCGATGTGCTGGCCTCCGGTTGGGCCACATGGCAGCGTGTGGTTGACCATCAACCCACCAATAAAATATTGTCATTGTACACCAGTAATGGAGTGACACTTTTCACTTTCTGATTCTCCAAAGAAAATCCACTACCCAGTGAACTTGCCATGTCACCTGCCCAATCAGCACCATGTCAGCAATATGAACCATTGACCTGGCTGTCCCTTTTTTATAAAAATTCACCTGTTTGGCAAAACAATCAGAACGTCATATATTGAGCATATGATATTGGTTTTCTATGAAAGGAGTTGTGTCGTAATTAGGATGACGAGATCTACACAATCATTCAGGTTCCACATCATTCTAACAATTTTGAATTTTTTGCAAATTTTGAGCTCCTGATTAATGAGCCCACCTATAGTACTGACTATGGATCTCAAGGGAGCCCCATCTTTATGGATCTTGAGAAGGCCATAGATTCTATGAGTAAGAGGGTTTCTGTCAATCAGCTTCATATTGATAGGGACTAGATCATTATTTGATTGGATGGCATCAAAAACCTCCCTTATGATTTTTCTCAAGGGATTCTTACAAGGATTTTTATAGCTCCCTCTATTGTTGAGATCATCGGACATTTTTTTTAAATAATCAACCTTATCCAAGATAACAATGGCTCCACCTTTTTCAACTGTAAGAACAACAATGTTAGGGTTATTATTAGGGGCCTTAATAGATTGGAACTCCAACTCACTAATGTTTCTCCTAGAAGGTTTAACTTTTTCTAAGGAAAACAACATAATTTTTTCTAATAGCGTCCTTAATATTTTCCAGAAAATCCTTAATATGAAACTCAATACTACACATAATATCTTAGACAAGGATCCTTCTAGGGTCAATAGTGAAATTTAACCCTTTCTCTAGAATACTATGAGCATTATTACCCAAACTAGAACTATAAAAGTTTACCTCCATTTTTCAAGGAGAAATAGGTTTAAATTTATTAGAAACCCCATCCTTATTTAGGGTTTGGGGTAAAGGTAAAGTAAAATAAATGAAGGCATTGGAATGGGGGGCCAGTTCTAAATAAATTGCAGGGAAAGGGTTACCAGGAGATAAGCAAGTGTAAGTCGATTTAAATGAGATAGGGTCCATGTTACAAATAAAATCATAGTTCAAAAAAAAGGGGACTAAAGTAGAGCACATTCCTACGCCTAAAGAGATAGTAACAAAGGGACAAGATTCCTAGGCACCAATTGTTGAGTAATGAGAGGGGACAAGATTCAGGATAGAGGGGAGTGAGTTAGAGCATAGAACCAAGTCAGAAGAAACAACAACAAGGGAGCATGAGTTCAAGCCACCATCAGTTGAGGATATAGGAGGAAAAGAACTTGAGGTATGAGAGAGAGGGTCCAACCAAGTGTCATAAACAATGTAGGATACCTCAAAATAGGGACCAGCCAAGGAGAGTGATTTTCCAGATATAATTAATGTTGGAGAAGTTGCAAGAGATCACTAGAGAGGAACCATATGAGGATAAAACATGTGGTAAAACGATAGATGAGATCTCAACATGAGATGCTACATAGGAATGGATCAATGAGTTTATTGCCATGATGGAAATTAGATTTCTAATCGAAGGGGTCATCTTAAGATTTCCAACGTCAAGAGAGTAAGAGATCAAGGAATGAGAGTGATCAAGGTTCTGATTACAGGAACATGAAAGAGGGAGAAAGTGAAAGTGTTCTAATATGTTGGACACCAAGGAGTTGAAGTTAACACTAGATTGCAAAGGATAGGAACCAACTAAGGGTAAAACACAAAGGGAACCACTAGGAAAATATTCAGTAGTAGAGGTCACGGTAAAATACTAGCGATGAGAACAATCACTTAACCTTGTAGAGACAAAGGTGATAACACTGGATTCAATAGATAGAGTGAAAGAAAAAGAAAGCCCCAAAGAGGAAGGAAAAAAGTCCTAAGGAAAGTATCTACACGCAAGAGAATCAGCATGTGTAGCATGGGTGTTAACTCAAGAATTCAGGTTAGAGAATTTCCTAGCACTAACCCTACTCATGGAAAAGTCACCAATATAATTAGTGGAACAAAGAGGAAGAGAAGAAGGGCCTTCCCATAACTTAGAGAACTTCCTAGATTGTTTTATTTTGGAGAGATATTCAAGTTGAAGAGATTTTAGGGATGAGAACACATCAATCCTTCCCATAGGGAAGAAGCAATGCCATTAGCAAGATTGATATTCAGAAACAATAAATGTCATGATAAAAAATCCAAAGACATTCTAGTTCTGAAAATTTCAAAATGAATCAAAGCCAAGCTTGTTTAAAAAAAAATATTATTATTTCTAAAACCTATAAGAGGATGACTAACTTGAGAAAACATAATAAAAATAGAATCCTCCCTATAGTGCTTTGAAAAGGCTAGATCATATTTATTTTTCGATACCTGTAAACGTGTATGTCAAAATAGATGACCTTTTCTGTAGTTTCCCTTCTGTATAGGGATAGTATTTCTAATTTTGGGCTTCCCATTGAGTTTTCAACATGGCTATTGACCCCCAAAGATAAAAATTTATATACAATGCCCCTGATCATATGGCCCTACGAAAATCAAAAGTGTAAAATTTTGAAGACTCACCTACCTCTCACGTAACAGAAATTGATTCTCATAAAGCCTCTAGAATACAACATAATCACGATTAGGCTCTCCAAGTGCCACCTCACTAACATACAAATGAGGTGGCATGGTGGAACCACCCCTCTTTTATATACCCCATCGTCAAAATACCACTCAATCATTTGGGAACCCGTGAGCTTCATTTCCCAAATCGTTTATAGCTTTGGGATTGGCACAATCTCACTTCACGTTGGTATCTTCCTTTCTCTATGTAAAAAATTCCCCCTGGGACCCTCATCACTCTTGGGCTACTACCTAGGTTTGCCATTTTTTATCATTGTCTTGTTACAATATTTTCTTGGATTATTTCAATTATTTATGGTGCTTGCACTTGGGGTGTCTAGCTCATGATTGTAGGATCAATTGTTTTCTTACGCTACTTCTCTTCATGCAAAGCAACACAATCTTACAAGAGGTACCATTTCCTTCAATTGACATGATATATTCTTCCTCTAATGCATTCACATATTCTAGTTCGCTCCCCTTGATCCCACCATAGGGCCCCCAAACTTTGACCACATTTATTATCACCCTCTTTTTTCACTTGGTAAATGTTTGTGTTTAGTCGGTGATTCTTTCACCCCCATGGATTTTCCCACATAGTAGTACCCTTTACAGTACTAGCATACATGTTGCATTACCTCACCCAAGATCATTTGTTTACATCCAAGTCATTTCTCCATGCTTCTTCCTCATCTTGTTGTTGGCATACCCCTTTCTATTCCTCAATGCCCATTAGCTTAATTATCATAAATGTGCCACCACATTTCACGTGCATTTCTAACTTTTCCTCTCACACATCCATCTACAGTATACCATATGCACAATTGAAATCTATTCATCATCCCCCCATGGAGACTAGCCAATAGGTTCCCCACTCCCTACAATTATTTCCCTGCATCCTCATGCATGGTACCACATGCTAGAGCACCCTTTTGTATGTATACACATTCAAAAACATCATTATATTCTTGTTGAAAGTGTCCAAATATATTTTTGAAACAATAAACTTACCATTCACCTTGTTCTTCACATTCTACTCGGCAACAGTCTCATGTCACCAATGGTTGGGGCACTTACATTTTCACCTCATCTTCTCAACACTAGCTATGTGTCATTACCCTCTACCACCCTAATCCATCGCATTGTATTACATCCAACTCACTCTTTTTAGTCAAAGCAATTGCCACTCCCCTAGACATCTATTCGACCCTAGGTGTATGCCTATGTCAATTTGTTTTAAATGTTTCCACTTCCATTTTGATCCGATCATGGGAATTCCATAGTCTCCATTTGTTTTCTACTAACCTTGTCCACCACGAAAATTACATCTCATCATGGTTCAATATCTAAAGTTGCTTCAAGTGGATTTCTCGAAGTACCTCTTTCTCTTGACTATCATGTATTGCTTTCTATCAACAATAGATCATTTTTGAGCTCTAAAATGGGCCTCCTAAGGAATATTATAAATAATAATGAAAGTAATAAAATAAAATTAGATTACCTCATCAAATTTTGGAGGGAAAAAAAGAAAAAAAAACTATTTTTTCAACTCCTATTTTCAACTTATCTCCCAACAATTATACTCAAATTTCGAGTGAGAACACTCATTGGATGCATAATTTAATTTTGTATCTAAAGAGTACCCATGTTGCATACTTTTTATGGGCCCTACTACATGAAAAATGTGAAATACATGAAAATACGTTATTGCAATCACATTTTTCCATGTATTTCACATTTTCATCTAGTAGGATCTATAAAAAGTATGCAACACGGATACTCCTTGGATGTAAAATTAAATTTTGCATCCAACGAGAGCTCCTGCTTGAAATTTGAGTAAAATCGTAGGGAGATAAGTTGGAAACACAAGTTGAAAAAATAGGTTTTTTTTTTTTTTTTTACTCCAAAAATGGTGAATCAGCCCCCATGGTTGATATCATCATATTGAGTCCTATTGGTTCTTATAAAGTTGATTTTTTTGTCATTTTTTTAAGGCCCCTTTTTTACCTCAAAATTTCTCTAATGCAGAAGCTCTCATTTTCTAGGAATGAACCAATACCTTGGTTTGTATTACCATCTTTCAATGTGAACCTCGAATGGACCAATGGGAGTCATAATTTCCCAAGGAGTTCATTGGCGTCCCTTACATTCAACTTCAACGTTATTTCATGGCAATATGTATCATACTTTGTGATAGTTGTAGTTTCCTATTTCTTCGAAGACCTGTGCACCATGTTGACATCTCTTCACTAACAATATCAACATCATTAGTCATGCCTAGTACATGGGAGCATGTACCTAATCAATACTTTCATATATCATAGTGCCCTTGAGAACAAAGTAGTTGTCTACTTCAACATCAACAATTTTGTTCTCAACATTTTTTGCAAGAACCTTCTTGTATACAAGTTAACCATCATTTTAGAAGTAATTTTCATGAGCATTAGACATTCCCACCTCATATGTAAACTATATATATTAATGTCTTGAAAATGGATTCCACGGTTTATTATTTAATACCCTTCCTCTACCTCAGAATATGGTATCTCTTCCCATAAGTAATAGGATTCATAGTTAGGAAAACAAAATATGATCTATTTTGGCTATATGTATGCCCCTAACCACATACATTAGGGGGGAATTGTTATCACTTAAAAATTACACGCTAAAAGGTGCAAAATAGTTCATAATATGTCAAATATTATCAAAATAAAAGGTTCTAAAAGTTCAATAAATAATGAATTCATAAACATAGGATCAATACTTATAACAAAGCTCACTTTAATTTATATGCACAAATCCATTATTTTAGGTTTGCACGAATCAATACGATTATTTCTTTGATAGCGACATAGATCCATAGAAAGTGACATTTTGAAAGATATGTGGGGCAAGTCACCAAAAATTCCCCCTTTTAGGTGGAAGTACAAGGTTAGGGGTCTCCATATTGAGCCTTTACACCATTAGGGAAGAATTATGGGGCCTCGAAAGGACTCCTCTTGTCACCCACCAAGATGAGAGAATCACTCAAAGATAGAATATTATAAATGAGCCAAAATGGGGATAGTACATGGATCTGGGCCTATAAATACCACCATATTGGGGACCATTGAGAAGAGAGAAGTCATTGCAAGGTTATATGCCTAAATTGCCTCCCAAATAGCATTGCTCTCTAATCTTGGAGTTCATCATTCAAAAGTGTCCAAGAAAGTTCTTGAGGATAGATCACACTTGCATGAGAGGGAAAGGAGGAAATTCCTTTAGGAGAGCCAAGGATCCATTACCTCCATGCCTCCTTCTAGTGTCCCTAGGAGATATCATATTATTTCTTCCTCAATAAAGAAATTTCTGATTTCCCAAACTCTTTTCTTTCTATGCTTTTCTTTTTCCATTGTAGTTGGAATATACCATGCTAGATTTCATAACTTGTTATTTATTTCTTGTGTACTAATAAATTATTGGTTTCTTTATGTAGGAAACAACAACTTACATAGGAAGGGATTTCAAAACACCTTTACTCAAAAAAACTAATAGTAGGGAGAGATAGAAAGAGGTTGAGAGATGGGGTGCTTAGGGGAGAAAGAGAGAGAGATGGGAGGGAGACATAGGGGTATAGAGAAAGATAGAGGGGTAGGGGGTGGACAGAAGATAGGAAGAAGGAAACATAGGGTAGAGAGACGCTGAGGGGAGAGAGAGGAGGGAAACTTGGGAGAGTGAGAGAGAGAAAGGGATACTGAAAGAGAGATAGAGACAACTAAGGAGTCTAGGGAGAGAGAGGAGTCTTACTAAAAAGGAAAGAGGGATATATGATTGAGACATAAGGATATACAAAGAAAGGGATGGGAAGAAAGAAGAGGATGAAAAGGGGGTGGGAAGAGGGGAAGAGATGGGGGCTTAATGAAGGAGAGATATAGGGTTACATGAGGGATATATAAGGATAGAGAGAGAAAGGGATAGGGAGAGAGAGGAAATGCTGAAGATAGGGGATGGGAGGAGGGAGAGAGAGTGAATGGAGGGATGGTGAGATAGAGAGAGAGAAACGAAGATAGAGGGGAAAATTTGGGGGTTAGAAAAAGGTTTTGTTTCAGAGAGATAGAGGGGGGGAGTCAGAGAATGATGGGGAAAGGAAGAGAGGGGGGGGCTAGTGGAAGTGATAGAGAGTGGGATATTAGATGGAGACAAGAGGAAAAAGATATATAGAGACAAAAGGATGGGGAAAAGAGGAGAGAGATAGAAAGGGACAGAGAGAGAGAGAGAGGTATGGTAGGCGTAGAGAGAAGGATAATGATGGAGAGAGTTATGGGGGAAGAAAAAGGCAGAGAGGGGCAAGGAATAGGAAAAAGGAGAGAGAGAGGGAAAAGAGGGAGAGGGGGATGGTGAGAGATAGAAAAGGATAGTGGATGGGTGACACTTAGTCAAGGAGAGAGAGAGAGAGAGGGAAAAGAGGGAGAGAAAGATGGTGGTCAAAGAGAGTTAGGAAATGTGGTGCAATGGAAAAAAATGCATACATGTTCTAAAATATGTGTATATTTTAGAATGTGCATGCAGTGATTTTTTCATCTCTTACCAACCTTCCCAAATCTCTTTGACCCCGTCTCTCTCTCCCTCTTTTCCCTAACCCTCCGACCTTTCTTCTCTCGCCATTTCTCTATCCATCTCTTTGTCTCTCTCTTCTCATGTATTCCACACATGGACATTAGCAAAACATGTGTGCATTAATAACACAAAAAATGTGTTCTTGCCCAATTTATTTTTAAATTAACGTGTATTCACATGTAATTAATGTGCACATGCTATTAACATGCATGTGTTATATTATTATTGAGGAGATATGAGAGTTAAGGGAGTGGGGTTGGCTACAACAAACCCTAGCTATCCCTACCCCATTTCATGCCTCTCTATCCCATTTTCACCGTGTCGTTCATCCTTTGCAGGTGGATTCCGTGACATTACTAGTTGTCCGTTGTGGTTTGTTTTTTTGGGACTCCTTGGTTCTACGCGGTGAAGAGTTGAGAGGGGGAAGAGGGTTGAGCATTCTTTGGATTCTCATTTTCAGAGGGGTTGTTTTTGTGTCGAATGGGCGGTCTTCTTCTCTACATATTTCCACAAATGTCTTCCATCTTGTGTTCTATTTAGGGTCTTGGTTCATCTTCACACCACGAGCTGCTCTTTCCATGGATGCATATGTAAAGATGCATGGATTTTTACATTCTTTTTCTCTAGGCTTTGCGGCCCACCCTATTTTCTTTGAGGCTTGTATTTGGGTCTCTTTCCTGAGTTAATAGGGTTGCATGTGCCCGGATTATGTTTTTTCTATTTTGAGAGGTTTTTTTCCCAGTTTTTTCTATTCTTTCGCAGAGAGGCTTTTACTTGTAAAAAAAAATATGAATATGTTATGACCCTCATAGTGTGGCTAATGCTCCAAGTCATCTTCCAAAGGCATAGCATCGACATTAAAAATTATGCAAAATTAATGATGCACAAGATTATTTGTTATCTACAATCATATAAATTTGTTTCAAAAAAACCATCATTTACAAAACAAAATTGGGTGATAAATTTAAAATATAACATTATATGTATACATAAATTCTTTATTTATATAAAGGAGTTTAAATATTTTATTTATAAATAAAATAATAGTAATAATTATGGCACAAAGATGCTCTTTAGCCTAGTGTGAAGGAAATGTTTCCTTTCAATGTGACATTTAATAATAATAAAAAAATATTTATATTAACAATTAAAAACTAGCAATAACAAAAAAATATTATCTCTGCATCTACTAAGACCTGAGAGGAATCAAATCTTTCTATTTGCAAATCTTTCGTTAATTTTTTTACTCAAAAATAGACGCTTTGATACCTCTCCAAAAGATTGGTAAGATCCATAGTTAAGATGGATCTATGCTCATTTAATTTTAATGTTAAGTTCAAGATCAAATGCCTTCAAATTTTTATATGGAATCTCTTAAAAAGAAACATTCTTAATAATTAAACTCACTTAAACTGTTTTTCTGAGAGATATGTTTTATAGCAAGTATTAGGGAGATGTTGCATCCAAGAGTTAATCAAAAAAATAATATTAAGATAGATCTATGCTCATTTAATTTTATTATTAAGTTCAAGATCAAATGTCTTGAAATTTTATATGGAATCTCTTAAAAGAAACATTCTTAATAATTAAATTCACTTAAATTGTTGTGTTGGGAGATGTTTTATGGCAAGTATTGGGGAGATGTTGCATCAAATAATTAATCAAAAAATATTAGTAATAAAACATAAGGCCTACTCTATTAAAAGATAATAATAAAAAGTAATAAGTAATAAAAGTATGTGGATGTATGTAGCTTCCTTGTGGACGACCATCCTCCCTGTCCAAAGCAAAACAATACGCAGGGAAGGAGATCACCACGGGATGACAACCTACTCTTGACAGGGTCCTTAGAGCTCAGAATACCCTGGATCTGTCTCCCCCATGAAGTTACTCTCTTTCAGTTGCAAAAGGATTGCTAGTCCTGAGAAAAAACTAGCTCTGCATAGGCTCCTTAAGTCTAAACCATTTGATGTGGTCTTACTACAAGAAGCCCTAGGAATGTCATATCTCACCTCCTTGAAACCGTGCTTCCTGGATGGACCTTCCAAGCCATTTATGTAAATGGTCATTCAGGGGGCATCGCCCTGGGATATAATCCCCACTCAATCAAGTTGCTCAACATCAGGGAGGCATTGGATTCATAGGGGCTAACACCTTCTCCATTGAGCTAGGTACTAATATTAGACTGATAAATTTTTATGGGTCTTGTCATCATCGGGAAGACTTTTGGGAGCATCTACTGTCATCAGATATCCTGCAACTTGACAACGTCATCTTGGGAGGGGACCTTAACTTCTTTATGGGCTATTCAGAATCATGGGGGCACCATGCCCAGGTCGACCCCCTATCTGCCTTCTTAAAAAAATATCCTGGAGACCCACAGTTATATTGATATCTCCTCTACAAACTTGGTCCCAAGTTGGAGAAACAAAAGGTGTGGAGTGGACGGTCTTGCTAGAAGGCTAGATCGGTTCCTCATCAAGGAACGATTCTTGGAGAGAGGTCTTACTTAATGACAATGGGTAGGCTCAGGAGGAATATCCGATCACTTGCCAATGTGACTTGATATTCGGGTAGCTATAAGTATACCTAGAGCCCCCTTCAAATTTAATTCCTCTTGGTTGAAGGATGTTACCTATACCTGGTTGGTCACAAAACACTGGAAGACTCATCCACCTGCTATTGGAGGGAATATTACTGAAGGTTTTGTCAGTAATTAAAAAGCGCTGAAGAAGTTATCAAAAATTCGGGTCCATAACAAGAGAGTACAAGAAGAACAAAATTTAAGAGACATTGAATCAGAAATTGTTGATTTGGAGGAAGAACATGGAAGGATTTTTAAATCAAGAGCACAAAAGGATAAGCTCACTGCCTTAATATCAAAGTGGGGGAACATACTAAAAGAGAGGGAGGAATCATGGAGATTGAGAAGTAGAGCAATATGGTTGGAGGGAGATGATAACACAAAATTATTCCACAAATTTGCAAATGGACGAAAGGAAATCAATCCCATCTGGAAACTGACTAATGAGCAGGCTAATGAGGTGGATACCTTCCATCAACTGGCCTCTCTCGCTACTTCTCATTTTAAGAAGGTCTATCAGGCTCCCCCCAATGCCACTCTAGCGGAAGTCATAAGAGTAACACAACTCTTCCCTCAGTTCGTCGACCAGGAGAATGATATGGACCTAAATAGAGAAGTCACCCTTGGGGAACTAGAGGCTACTCTGAAATGGTTTAAGCGGGACAAGAGTCTTGGACCAGATGGTTGGTCGGTGGAGTTTTATTTTCCTTTCTTTGAAATCGTTGGAGATGATCTACTCAAGTTCATCGAGGAATGCAAGATATATGGCTGCATGCATGGGGCCATCAACTCCACATTCATAGCCCTCATTCCCAAATCAGACAACACATCCACCTTCAATGACTTTCGGCCCATATCCCTATGCAACTACATTTATAAAATCATCTCAAAAATCATTGCAAATCGCCTCCAACCCATACTCTTCACCCACATCTCCTAAGAGCAATTTTCCTTTCTTCAAGACCGATAGATACATGAAGTGATAGGTACAACTTAGGAAGTTTTGCACTCGATACAAACGAAAAAGATTAAAGGTATGATCCTCAAAGTTGATATATCAAAGGATTTTGATCGGGTAAGCTGGTTATATATCAGAATGCTCCTAACACATTTAGGATTTCTAGTTGGGGTCATAAAATGGATTATGTGTTGTATCACAAATATATCCTTTAGTGTTCTAATAAATGGAGTTGCATCTCCTTTCTTTCACTCTCAAAGAGGCCTCTGGAAAGGATGCCCCTTGTCTCCCCTGCTCTTCTTATTGGTAATGGAAGGGCTAAGTAGACTTATCAAAGATATGCACCTTAGAGGAAGGCTAATGGGAATCAAGATCATGGACAGGTGCATGATAACGCACCTCCTCTTTGTGGATGATGTGTTGATCTTCCTCAATGGTGGAATTGGGAATCTGACTACTATACATCATACTATCACCCTATTCCAAACTGCAATAGGTATGGCCATCAATAACTCGAAATCCACCCTCACGGTATCTGACTGCTCCCCTCATGAGATCCAGTTTTCTCTACACAGGTTTATTTTCACCCTATTACAGTTGGAAGAAGGACTCAAATACCTGGGCTACAGGCTAAAGCCACTTGGATACAAAATATCTGATTGGACATGGTTGATATCAAAACTAGAAAGGAGACTTAATATATGGTATCATAAGTATCTTTCTAGGGCCGAAAGACTAGTGCTCATTAAAGTTTTTCTTGAAGCCACTCCAATGTATTAGATGTCCCTAGCTTGGATACCAAGAGGAATCCTATCAAGATTACAAAACCTCTGTTGCAGGTTCCTATGGAAAGGCAAACAATCGAGGAGGATTTTTGCATGGGAAAAATGGGATCTTCTCACCATCCAAAAGAAATTGGGAGGCTGGGGTATTAAAAAATTGGAAGATTTCTCCTCCGCATTGGCAGCCAAGCTAGGATGGAAATTAATCACCACAAACAGTCTCTGGACTAAGGTGGCCTCCTCCAAATACATATATCCACTAACCTCGATGGATTGGCTGAGACAGACAAGATGGAATAAAACATGGATCTCAAATATTTGGAAAACAATACTAAATTCTTTGCCACTGATCTGAGATGGGCTCACTTGGAAAATTCATGTTAGCACATCTTTTCACATTGGGCTTGACCCTTGGATTGGATGTGGAAATGCACACAAGTTACCGAAAGAACTCAAGCTCCACCTCATTATCTTTGGTGTCACCCACATCAACCACATTGCGGACATGGAAAGATCCACTTTTCTTCAACAAGCATGGAAATATGCCCACAGTCTGCTCATACCTCAACAATGGCATCACCATTAGAAAGTTTACACAACTACTCTATCTGAATCTCATATCAGAATATTGGAAGGGGAGGATGAGATTATATGGGCACATGCAAAAAATGGTCGGCACTCTCCCAAAGAGAGGTATCTATGCCTTGCAAACATTCATAAACCACAACAAGTTGATATATGGTGGAAAGGTATGTGGAAGCTCAAAGCCCCCCCTAGAACCAAATTACTCATGTGGTCAATTCTAAAACACAAGATCCCCACTAGAGATAATATGATCAAGAGAGGACAACATGGGCCCTTCTGGTGCTGCCTATGCAAAGACAATTCAGAATCAGTGGACCACCTATTTCTCACTTACCCCATCACTGTTAATCTCTGGAACACTACTCTCCCGCACACCCCTTCACAGAGCTCATGGAGGGGTCAATCTATTAGGGAGGTATGGACCACTTAGTGGAAATCAGCATCCCCGTCGAAAGCTAGTAACCTTCCCCTCCTTATCTGCTGGGAAATCTAGATTTCCCAAAACCGCCTCAACTTTCAGGATACCACCCCCCCATTGGTCCACCATCTCTGCCCGAATCCTAGCCGATTACAAAAACATTCTAGAAGATGATGAAAATACATCCTCTAGACATATTATTCCGGAAAACATAGATCACACCCAGCCTTGGGCTTATTTTGATGGATCAACGCAAGAAGCATGGTCTGGGGGTGGTGTCATTCTATACTTAACTATTTCCCATCACTATCAAATTCAAATGGGACTAGGTGGAGGCATGAATAATTATGCAGAGCTCATCACAACCAAGCATCTCATTCAGTTTGCTATAGAAAAACATTGTAGAAATTTACAAATGTTTGGGGACTCAAAAATTGTTTGCAGTTGGATCAATAAAACAACAATATGTCATTCTTTCACTCTAAAGCCCATCTTGGATGAGGTCCATAGATTCATTTCTTTTTTATATAGTTTTATATGTCATCATATATACAGGGAACGAAACACAGTTGCTGACAAACTTTTCAAAGAGGCAGCGGTTTGGCCACATGACATATGGATGATACAGGAACAGAGGGATGGTGATCATTACCAATATTATCATTGCCCTTTTATGGACCATGCTACATAGGCACAACGAGAGCTCGTTTCTATATGATGCGTTATATTTTTTACTATTTAATTACTATCTGCTTATATATTATTCCAGCTACATGTATAAAAAATTACTCTCTACGTAAAGTAAATATTATTTTTGAAGCAATACAGGATCATATTTGAAGACAAAGTCTCCCTGCATGGAGAACTTATATATTCTGTTTTTCTTTACTTGACAAACATACAACCTCTTAAACTGCATATGCGCACAACATTTACAACATGTAATTTTCCTTAATATAATGAAAATTAAGATTTTTTCCAAGGGGAAAAAAAGTGTGTGGATGTTGTTTCCTAACATTACATTCAAAAATAATAAAATAATAATTACATTAAAAATTTTAAAAACAGTTACGTGCTTAGGTGCACTTAATAGCTAGTATGGGGGAGATATTGTAGTTTCTAGAAATGCACTTTATAACTCAGTATGTGGTCAGAGATATTGGAGTGACTTGTTCCATGAGATGTTGTAATGAAGTGTTAAATCAAATAATAATACATAATACATAATGCCACATCACTCGAATAAGTAATAAAAAGTAAAAAATATTAAGTGGGCTCAATTCAATTTGATATATTGTAATTTTATTTTTATTAATATAATTGAAAACAATTTTTTTAGGAAACAATTTTTAATATGCATAGTACATTAAAATACATGTAAACTAGTGTAGATCTATCAAGTGGCAAGAGGGATCAAATCTCTTGGTGTGCAAATCTCTTCTAGAGTGCAAAATTAAAAAAAATATTTGCACCTCTAAAAATTTGATCTTTCTTAGAGCTTAATAGGTCCTTGATTAACATATATGCACACACATATCTTGTACATTTTTTCATTGTTTAAAGTGCATTTGAATGTATTGAACACCTTGGAAATCCCTTTAGTCCCTAGTGTAGACACCTTAAATTTGTAATCCCAACAAATATTTTTTGAATTACAAGTCAAAATATAGAATAATGAAACTATTTGAAATGTTTTAATCATAATAATTTATTTTTTCAATTGTTTTATTTAAGTCCAACATGAACATTGATAATTTCACGAAACTAGTCTAAAATTCTATTGAAATTTGTTTCAAATTTGTTATGAAATCACATGAAATTCAAAAAAGTTCATAATAAACACAAAATATAAAACCCTAAAAGCTAAAACCTTCTATTTTAATAAGATATAAAAGTTAAATATTTTTCTATGTGATTTAAAGACGAACAACTCAATAGATAATAGAACCTATGACCTCTCAATAGCAAAAATATTTTAACATGAGGATTTGACCAATTGAACAAAACCCTCAAGCCTCCTATATATAATTAAATTTTTATTTAATATAATATACAACATTTATTTATATAAATTTATATATTTGTTAAACATTTATAGTAGAAGGCAATATTTCAATAAATATAAGAATATATGTATATTAAAAATTTATTTCACTCTTTAAATTGTGTTGTCATTAATTTAATTTTGGATCTATGTGTGTGTTAATTGTTATTTATACCATACACATTTAAATTATATAAATTTATAATATAGATATATGTGTGTGTGTGTGGGGATACAAAAGGAAGGGATCAAAGCCACAAAGCCTAAAATTGAGATTGCTAAGAGAATTGAACTCATGACCTTTCAATAGCAAAGTTGCTTTAATAACAAGGACTTGACCAATTGGGCTAACCCTTAAGGCTAACAATTTTTAATATGTGTATGTATATACAAAAGTTTTAGTATGTCTAACTTAATAAGTATATTATTTTCAAAAATTTAACTGTTGATTTTTTATCAAACTTTAAAGCCTTGGAAATTGAACACTAACACAAACTAGGTGATTTTGGTTAGAACAATATTTCTTATCATTATTTAGATTACAACAATATCTCTCATCATCATTTAGATTACAAAAATATTTCTCATTATCCTATGTTTTCAAGGGAAACCATCCTCCTCTCACCCTTATTAGATTATAATACAAACCAGGGGACTTATATTACAACATTTTTTCTATAACTTTAAAGTCCTTGAACTCGAACACTAACATGAACCAAGTGACTTTAAATTACAACATGAACCAAGTGACTTGGATTACAACAATATTTCTCATCATCATTTAGATTATAACAATATTTCTCGTCATCAATTTTAACAACAATATTTGTAGTTAGGTAGTATTTCTCATGATCATAACACTAACCTAGGACTGAAAGATACTAAACCATTCTTCCCAACCACTAAAGACAACCCCAATTGACTATGAATATTTTGTAAATGTCACATATCAATTTTATAAATTAAGAATCAAATGAATTACAAATCTCTTTTTTACAAGGAAGTAATTGATTTTTTTAGCTTTAGTTATTTATTT
Source organism: Pinus taeda (assembly GCA_000404065.3). Taxonomy (NCBI): domain Eukaryota; kingdom Viridiplantae; phylum Streptophyta; class Pinopsida; order Pinales; family Pinaceae; genus Pinus; species Pinus taeda. Next base: position 96,542 of record APFE030825724.1, on the reverse strand, counting down.
CTTTTGAGATTAAAATATTTTATTATGATTAACATTAAAAAATGAGTCTTTCTCTTTGTCTCTCTGAAGTTGATATTGAAATATATTAGCTAACATAGATATTTAAATAGTTTATTTAGGTGGTGTATTGAAATGTTTTTAAGAAGTTCTAGATTTGAAAGTGAAAATATAAGTGTTTTTTGTTTGTTTGTTTTTCTTTCATCTTATGCCTCTTTAAAGTTGGTATTAAATTATATTACTTAACATGGACGTCTAAATATTTTATGTATGACTGATAGTGAGATTGCAATATTTTTACATGGTCTTCATACTGAGTTGTATTATCAACATTAAAGGCAAACTAGTTGTGAGTGAGATCATTGATATTTGATGATGCTTATATATATATATATATATAGTTGGTGTGGTGTGTGTGTGTGTGTGTGTGAATTGGTTTTTAATTAGACATATTATTTTTATTTTATAAAGAACATGTGTCAAGTGGACGTTAAGCACTAAAGGAATTAGTCATTTCCCTCATATTGGGTTTGTAGAAATGTCCCTCTAGGCACAATAACGATGATTTATTTTCACTCCCCATATCAAATCTCTTAAGATGCATACCTCTTTTTTAGTGCAAACTTGAGGAAATATTTGGACCTTCGGAGATTTGATTCTTCTAAGTGCTTGGCAGATCCCAATTTGAGATGAATTTATGTTGGTTTAGATTTGGAGTTAAGATGGATTAGTTTTACATCAACTTTATATAGAGATATAAATTAATTTCAAAGTACAAAAATTTCTATTTCATTTATAATTGGCTTATTTCATTACTCAATATGGAGTTGACACATGGGATTTAAAGAATATTAATAACAAAAAAATATATTTATTATAAAAAAAAATCATATATGTGTGTTTCTTGTGTGTGTATGTTTCATGTGCTCTCGTTGGTGATATAACCTAACACTTAGGAATCATATGTTCCAATATAATATACATGTGTGTTTGTGTGTGTATATGTTTCATGTTCTAGTTGGTAATATAACCTAACAATTAGGAATCATATATACTCTTGTTTGTGGGAGAATGGACCCCTCTAGCAAACTATTTTAGCTAATACTTTAAAAAGGTGGTACATAACTCTACCTTGGATTTAAAGCTAAAAAAATCTATATAACATAAATCAAGAATATATATATATATATATATATATATTATTATATAATAATATATAATATATATATATATATATATAAATATAATGTTTTATATACATAGACCAAGAATTGTACACACACTATGCATCAATTACATGAAAGGGAATACCATCTCCTTTAATTTTGAGTAACATACTAATAAAATGCTTTAATCATAACGAAATTTTTTGTTTTCAATTAGTTTTATATAATATAATACATAATTGATATTAAAATATATATTTCTATTGAATGAAAGTTTAGAACCAATCACAATAGCTATTCTAGTTTACCAAGAAATTGATTATATGATTATCTAGAAAACATTTCATAAGAAATGAAATCACAAAAACTTGAAATTAAACCATTAAAATATTTTATTTTATGATTATATTATCGCATTTTAATTTTTTTTAATTATTGAATATAACTTAAAACTTAAATAAAAAATAAAATTTTCACTGTATCAAAATTTTAATTTAACACTCTAAAAAATATTATTTAAATTTGATTCCTCTACACTTTAATAAATAAAAAATAATATAAATTTATATATAATAAACACTAATATTTAAACAACTATGGGAAAAATTAACATTGAAATTCCTTTAAGATCTTGTTACATGAATATTTTCAAAAGGGCAACAAATTACACGAAAGGTTTGGTGCATAAATAAAGTTAAACAGCATTAAGGTGATGTTGAATTAAATAAATTAAGTAAGATATTCTTAAGTTGTTGGGAAAGTTTAATGATAATTTTCATAGTTAAGTTGTTATAGACTTATTCATGTATGATTATTTGGAATTGTAAATTATTTCGAAATATATTATATTAGGTATTATTTTTTTTTAAATTAAATGGCAGAGAATTTTTTTTTTAAATAATATTTAATAATTAAAAATAATTAAGAGAGACTAAGTAAAAAATAGAGGATTTTACATCATGTATATTTAATATATGTAATTAATCTATCCAATTTAAGATCAATCCTTAATCTAGGATCTATTGAGCTTCTTAGAGAGATATCAATGAGCCTTAATAGATCCGGGGTTAAAGATAGGTCTAGGCTGGTTAAATTTTTAACTTAAATTATAAATATAACTATAATTATTACTTTTATGTTTTGTATTTTATTTTGATCTAGTCAAAATGTTAAACATTACAACATCTTTACCATACTGGGATCTAATGTTTATATAGGAGTTAATTTACTTATGAACCTCAAATATACAGAAATTTTTTAAAAAGTGGATAGGGTGAGAGGAAATCTTGGATAAAATATAATATTATAGTAATATATTTTACCCAATATTTGTTACTACTCTCACTCGTAAAAAGCAGCTAGGGGTAGAGGGATTACTAATTAAAATGTAATATTATTACATTTAACCTAATATTTCCCATCACCCCTCAACCTAAATATCACATTTTACTCGATATTTCCCCCCACCCTAGCTAATTTTATAGTTGAGTTTGTTTACTTTTAAACTTCAAATATAAAGGTCTATGGGGTCTTGGATAGATCGTGAATGTGAAGTAACGAGTTCAATTACTTTGATGTAAAGTCACTGGTTCAATTCCTCGCCTCGATTAGGGTGATATATTAGACATGATGAAGTTGTACTGCTGCCAAGCTTACAAAAAAAACTTCAAATATAAAGAAAAATTACAATAAAAAGTGGACTAGTTGAGGTGAAATATTGGGTAAAATATAATATTATAGTATTATATTTTACCCAATATTTCTCACAAACTAATAAAAAGTGGATGAATGTAGGCATAAATATTAGATAAAATGTAATAATTGCATTTTACGATATTTCTTTCACCTCCTCCCCTCACGCCAACTCACTTTCATAGTTAAGCTTATTCATTTCTAAACTTATGGTCCTAGATCTATTAGAGCTTTATTTCTATAGCACATTATTACACATAAATTAAGAGAATATATTACATATATTATATTAAAGTGATTATCAAAGAAGCAACTATTGTTCTATACTTTGTGTAATCATGTTTAGCCTTACACTTCTTAGAAACACATGATTCTTGAATCACTGAATAGCCTCCAGGAAGCTCTAAAGATTCTATGCATATCCATTCAACGATAGAAACAAAACATACAAAAAGACATAGGGCCACCAAACAGATCCATACAAATGCCAAGTGTGAACATATCCATAGAAACAAAACATACAAAAAGGCATAGGGCCACCAAATAGATCCATACAAATGCCAAGCGCAAACATATCCACAAAAATGTTTTACCTTTACACGCTACATGGATTCAACACCATCATTTTCTACAGCTATTTATGTACCTAAATATAACATCAAACTAACATGGATCTAGGCTAGTTTAGTTTCTCCCTTAAATAAATTATATTCCACATGAATATCATGGGTTCTTAATAGCATGGATCAATATCTTGGGTCATTTTTATTTTTTTATTATTATTAATTTTTTTAGGATTATTTTTATTTTATTTTCACCCTAGTTAAAATGATTACAATAATTATGTTATATTAAATTACACACTTACCATATTTATTTATTTTTATCAATTCAAATGTTACATTCACATCACACATCTCTTAGCCTAATAAAAAATGATAATTTAATAAAAATAAAAATATTAATTATATTTTAAAAAAAAATATTATATTCAAAATCTAGAGTACTAACTATTTTACTTTATTATTTCACCCTTTCTCACAATAGCATTGTTCGATGAAACCAATTCCACTTTGCTTTGGTAAAACCAATGTTGAATTTATATTTTGTTTATACATAATAATTATATCGATTTGTAATTAGGGTCCACATTGGCATTAGATTAAATTTGTTAAATGTTAAATGTTAAACATTTGCGCTTGACATCTACCTCATAATGGGTTATAGACCGCCTCTAGGGGCAATGAGGTGTAGATTGATTGGTTTGTGTGAGGTTTAGCCACCACCAAGCCATAAGTTCAAATCTCATAGCCCAAGCATATAACCTGATTCTTTGGATCTCCTTGCCAAACCGAGTCCCTTTGTCATGAGGAGCATTTCTCCTTTGTCACTAGGAGCATTTCCTTTGTCACAAGGGGCATTGGATACCCCTACCAGACCAATGTCCCTTTCTCGGGAGGGGCATTTCCCATTTCCTCTTTGTCACGAGGGGCATTTCGATCCTTCGAGTCAAGTTGAATTCAATAAGACCATTACAAAAAGAAAAAAGAAAAAAAAAAATCAAATCTCATTGGGGTTAGGCTTCGAAAGTCAAATTGAATTCAAAAAAATTCAAATCTCACTAAGAAGAGTTGAAAATAAAAACCACACAATTTTAAAAATAAAATTTAACTAGTAAATGAATTGTTTTTCCATTCAACATTATAACTAATCCCAATTTAAACTCATCCTAAAATATATATAATATTTAAATATAATTTAAAATATAAATGACATATAAACCCAGCGGAGAATAAGAGAAAAAGGAAATATAAATGACATATAAAACCAGAAGAGAATAAGAGGAAAAAGAAGAAGCTATAAATGTAAAATTTTCATTTTAAATGTGATTTCAACTAAAAATCTTTTAAAATTCGATAGGGAAGTCGTGGTCACATTCATTTACCGAAAGTGCAATTTCCATTTTAAATGTGGTTTAAAATAGAATATATGGGCACGTGATAATGATGTTAAAGTCAGTTGACAAACTGTCACGTTTTTCTAATTTTGAACTCCATTAAAGGATATTTATTGAATTGTTTGTGGTTGTGATTTTAATATAAATTATATTACGAGGATAAATTTTAAAATATGGTTCTTCTAATTAATTTGTATTCTTAATTATGATAATAAGTGTGTTTAATGTGAGATAGGGTTTTTAAAATTTTAATTTAATTATTAATATGGAAAGATAAGTTATCAAGATTATAACACTATAATATTTTATAAATATTATAATGGGTTATTACAATATGTTATAAAATAACTTATTAATGGCAAAATGAATTGTTTAAGATTTTTGATAATGAAATATTTGAGTCATTTAATTTAAGAGTAGTTAAGGTTTTTAATGGAAGAACGGAAAAATTTAGAATTTTTGGAAATCCAAATTACAGTGATCAAACTTTAGAATTTAAGTACAGGGACTTAAAATATTCTGAATCATATAATTCAAACGCTCCTATAATCAAATAAATAAATAAAAACAGTAATCTAAAAAAAATTAGAATTTTTTTTATTTATTTGACTCTTTAAAATAATAATGTTTAATAATGCCGCCTATTTTGACCTCCCGGTCAGCTTTACCCTCCCTAACTGCCAATGGCTATCAACATGGGTGAGGAGTTAGATGTCAAACCTTCCGGTCTTTTGCACATGGACAACAGGACACGTACCCTTCCTAAAGCGACTCTAAGCTGCATCAGAACCCTGAGCATTGATATATAAATAGTGTACATCCATTGCAGGCAATTACAGAATATTATAATTGGTGATACATCCAAACTGAGAATGGAAGAGATTAATGGTGATAACGCAGTAAGGAGGAGCTGCTTTCCTCCAGGTTTCATGTTTGGGATAGCAACTTCTGCTTATCAGGTACTGGTAATTCTTAGTTGCAGTCTATATTCTCTCTGCTTCTCAAGGTATTTAAATTACAGTCGAGCAAATGCAATGTGTAAAGGTCCTGCCATGCCAAATCAACGCGTAACGTTGTTGTCTGCATTTATGATTAATGCAGTGTGAAGGAGCTGCCAACGAAGGTGGAAAAGGCCCAAGCATCTGGGACTCATTTTCACGAACACCAGGTCAGATTGTTTTTCTTCTTTGGGTTCACAGTTTGAGGAATCTCATTATAGGACATGTATGTTGATGTGTGCTTTTTAGTTTGCAATGCAGGCAAAATTCTTGATGGAAGCAACGGTGATGTAGCAGTGGATCAGTATCATCGTTATAAGGTATTTTTGAAATGGGAGTTAAGTTAAGGCCATGATTTAAGCTTATCCATGAGGTATAGATTAGATTAGTTGTGTGGGGTTTAGTGTTTTTTGGCTGGGTTACTGGTTTCAATTTCATTTCAATTTTATGGGAAGAATTGAGGATGGAAATTATTGTGGGAATCAATTTTTTTAAGGGGCGAGCTACCAGGAACCTCACACAATCTTAATAAGGGCGACACACAATTCTAATAAACATCCCGTAAATAAATTGATCTTCTTCCATCCAATACTAATAAATATCCCCATTCCTAAATAAATTGATCTTCTTCCATCCAATAGATTAATCTTCTTCCATCCAATAGAAAAGCTAACCCCAGCCCAGTCACAAGGCCAAAAAAATGGTTTACCATTCCAGGGCTCCTAATATGGTAGCTGTTAATGATATTGGAGGTTAAATTCTGTCTCTCATTCATAAATGAGAAAAACTTATATAATTTTTCATATATCCTGCAGGAAGATGTAAAACTGATGAAAGATATGGGAGTGGATACCTACAGATTCTCGATTTCATGGCCTCGTATATTTCCAAGTAAGTTCCAACAGAGTAAATTAATGACCACATGCATTCTCAGTTCTCAATGTCCAGCAAATTTTATTAATTCTCACAGATGAATTTGATATCTATGATGCCCATTAACCAAATGTGCATAAATTATTGCAGAGGGAAAAGGAGAGATCAATGAGGAAGGAGTAGCCTATTACAATAACCTCATCAATGAACTCCTCCAGAATGGTTATATCCAATATTCTTCAATTACTGTAGCTTGATTGATCTCACATGTAATGTAGCATTTTTATTAGGTTCTGATCATCTCTTTCTCTGAACGGTGCTGATCGCAGGAATCCAACCGTCTGTCACTTTGTTTCACTGGGATACTCCCCAGTCTCTGGAGGATGAATATGGAGGATTTCTGAGTCCAAACATAGTGTATGATTAGGATTTCCCGATTAGCAAAACCTTAGTTTCTGCACTTTGATATTCATGCTCTACGGATCACTCATTTTTATGTTATAATGATATCATGATCCAGGAATGATTTCACTGCCTATGCAGAAGCATGTTTCCGATTATTTGGTGATCGGGTTAAACAGTGGATAACATTCAACGAACCTTTTATGTATTGTACCCTAGGGTATGATATCGGAATTCTTGCCCCTGGCCTCTGTGGTTTCCAAAGACCTGATGCAGATGAAATGTACACAGCGGGCCATTACATGCTTCTCGCACATGCAACTGCTGTGGAAGTATATAGGAGCAAATACAAGGTAGAGTAGTTATTCTACACACAAAAGCCTAAGAGAATTGAAGCTAACATCAGCTTTCATGATTGTTTTTTCAATTGGTCAGCATGTAGATTTATGTCAAAAGACCCCAGAGGACATAAAAATGTTGCTTTATGTACAAATGGATTTACAGTGGTTAAGCTATAAACATTATGGCAATGGGAAGTGCTCTGTCTTAGGGTTTGATCTTCGAATATATAGTTGGCTGACATACATTCATGGTAAGAGATGCAGTACAGGATGCAGTTACCAGGTGTACTGCATAAAAGGCTACTATATCCGGGATCCATTACGCCCTAACTTATAAGGCAACAGTATACCAACTAACTCGAACCTCAGCTTACTGATGATGATTTGCCGATTGCCCATCGCAGTAGTCTAAGGAGGCGACCTTTTGGCCCTGTTTTGGACAGATTTTCTGGTTGATTTTGCTTGAAATCTGGTGAAATATTAGGAAAATTGTAATTTGAAGTTGTCGAGTCTTATAATTCATCCTTATAATTCATCATTCATCCCCATAATTCATCGACCTCAGGGTTTTCCAGGGTGCTGAATCCATATCTGCATTCAGAAGTACAATTTAAACAAGAGAACATTGTGATTTCACCATGAACCTTATGGAATAAGATAACTGGAAGAATAATGATTAGCCTCTTTCCCAATTTGTTTTCATTGGAATCCTGTTATCCAATCTATGCTGAAATTTATTGCAATTGTAGATTCCGATAATATGAATGCAGCAGTTTTGAAAACCCTACTATATTAGGATTATGCTTTATCATGTGAATTTGATATGTGCTATTTCATGATGCAAATGGAATGTTTACGAGTTTTCACAAAAATCCCTTATGCTACTTCTTCCCTAAGATCTTCCCAATTTGATGTTTGAATTTTTATCTGACATCTGGGAAAAAAAAAAAACCTATCATCCTACTCCTATCAGATCTTCCTAACTTGATAGTTGTGAATGATGATAATTGAGCCACTTGAGCGTTCTCATTGTCTCAGCTGTCACTAAAATTATACATCTATACTGGCTCTGAAAGAGAAATGCATACAGAGACCAATAAGACTGGCATCTGTTAAGTAGCCCTACCCCTGGGCCCTTAGGCATCCCTATATAAGCTGTATTATTGGAAGATTGATAGTCGCAATATGAACTAAAACATTTACAAAATAGCTTTTGATACTTCTCAACATTGGATAGCTCCAAAGTTGGTATACATCTAAGCAAGTCTTTTTTACTTAGCAGTGTTCTAACTATACTTGAAATGGCTGTGCAATTTGCATTTAAAAAGTTCATTAAGTTTTCGTTACCAGCTTCTCAGTTTTAGCTATGTTTTAAATTATTCGCTGGACTCACAAAGAGAGATTTAAGTGTTGTGAAAATATTTGCAGGTCGAGCAAAAGGGTTGTATAGGGCTTACATTAGTCTGCAACTGGACTTATCCTTATTCATCATCTCAAGATGACCAAAATGCAGCGCAGAGAGCGGTTGATTTCATGCTCGGATGGTATTACTTGTTTCTGGTTTTGGATCCTTACACTTTAATATAAGATTCTTTTGTGGTCAGTTGTTTTTATGGCTCTTGTTAGGTGCATAAATTTTCTATTATCATATTTCCTTATTCGTTTACAGTACTCTGTTCCACTGTGACTTTTTGTATGGCAGGTTTATCGATCCAGTAACGTCAGGGGACTACCCATTTACAATGAGAGATAGGCTTGGTGATCGTTTGCTGAAGTTCACTGAGCAAGAATCTGAACAGTTAAAAGGATCCTTCGACTTCCTCGGAATGAATTATTATACAAGTCAGTACGCAATTAATTGTTTGGATCCAACCAAAGCGAACTCTGGCTGGAACAGGGACAGCGGAGCCAATTTCATTTGTAAGGCTTCGTCATTTACTATTATTCTATTCACATGTAACAAACTAAGGCTCAAATCCAGTAGCATATCCAGGAAGTTCTTGCTACTTACTAACATTTGATTGCATTTGACTTGATTTCTACAGCAGAGCGCAGTGGGGTGCCAATAGGAGTCAAGGTATGCTAAAATATTTAGAACAAAACTTACACACAAATATTGATATTCAAGCTTAAAATTGAGCCCAAATTATTTAGTTTAATTTAAAAGTTAAAGCCACAGACGCTGATGTTTATCTGTAAATTTTGCACAGGCATCCTTTTGGCTTTATGTGTATGCACCAGGGCTAAGGGATCTGTTAATCTATATAAAACAACGGTATAACAATCCACCTATATTTATAACAGAAAATGGTAAGTAAATCACATTATCGATTTTCGTTTCATTTTTGGTTTCAGTAGATGGAGACATAACGCTAAAGTTTGGTTGCAGGAGTGAATGATTTCCCTGTGGAAAACTCCGATCCATCGCTTGATGAAGCACTGAATGATACATGGCGTATAAATTACTGTTCAGAGCATCTGCACTACATACTTCAAGCTATAAGGTACTCATGAAGCACTGTAACATTCATAATCTATTTCATTCCATTATTATATATACTGTAATCAGACACAAAAGAGCAGATGAGTATAAATCTTGATACAGAAAAAGAGCATCGGAATATAAATCGGAGTTGTCTATAATGCGATTTTTTGGAGATTCCGGTGACGGAATCCGGCGGAAGAAATTGAGGTTAAATTCTGATTTGTTGCAGTTAAAATGGTTTTTTAACTGCATATTTGGATTCAGCACCCTGAAAAACCTCAGGGACGCTTTGATTATGCAGAAACTAGCTATCAAACTTGGGATTCGAATAAGTTGCTGCCGGATTTTGACCGGAAAAACCCACCAGAAAGACTTTCAAAAAATCGCATTATAGACAACTCCATATAAATCTTTACTGTTGGATACAAGTGCAGCGTTATAGACAACTCCATATAAATCTTTATAGTGCACAGTACCTGTGGTGCACTGTTGGATACAAGTGCAGTTTTAATTATTGCTTTTTCCAAAGCAGAGAAGGGAAAATCCAAAAACTATAATATGATGTTTTGCAGGGAAGGTGCAGATGTCCGTGGATTCTTTGCTTGGTCGCTTATGGATAACTTTGAATGGGGATTTGGTTATACATCTCGATTTGGTTTTATTTATATCGATTATAAAGATGGTTTGAAGAGATACCCTAAAGCATCTGCACATTGGTATAAAAGGTTCTTGTTGGAATGATCAAAACCTCGTGTCATACGCCATTGAGCTTAGTGATTGAACCAGGGAGAGTGCAGAAAAACGTGCAGACCAAATGTATACATTTATAACTGGTTAAAAGGGAAAGGTTTTCCCACTCTGGGGAACAGTATTACATGTATCCTCCTCCAATCTCCATCAGCCATAAATCCCTTTGCTGAATGTATTAAAAAAAAAAATTCCCATGACATGGCGAAAGGCTTTAGGTATCTAAATGTATTTAGCTGAATGGATATTGGAAAGTATGCTATTTTAGAATAGTAATGTAATTAGGTTGAGAGGTATTCTGTAGTTCAATATGAGGTTGCCATAAATCCCTTTGCTGAATGTATTAAAAATAAAAATAAAATTTCCCATTACATGGCAAAAGGCTTTAGGTATCTAAATGTATTTGGCTGAATGGATATTGGAAAGTATGCTATTTTAGAATAGTAATGTAGTTAGGTTGAGAGGTATTCTATACTTCAATATGAAGTGATATTATAGTAGTTGTCTGAAAAGATGCATTATAGTCTAGTTTGTGGGTGATGTTATAGTGTTATAAATGTTTATCTGTAAACAATTACATATCAATTATTAAATAAAAATGGAATATTACAAGTAATATATAATTTATTGGGGGACATGTTGTGTTGCCTATAAATGAGTGTAAACACTTAAATGTTGTAACAATTATTGTCCTAAGAGGCGCTATACAACCAAGTACAGCGGAGTATGGTAGATGTGTAAGTATAGTGGAGTATAGGGAAGATGTGTAAGTGTAATGTAAGTATGTAAACATTTAAATTGTGGCTCAAATAATAATAAAAAGTAAGTACAAAAATAATAAAATTCAATTTCTTATATTTTAATTCTGTTATTAACTTGTAACACACTTATGTTACAATATCATGGGCCACTACATGTCTTATCAATACCACATGCCCAAAAACCATAACTTATTTCAAAATCAAAATATTTTATAACAATATGATAAGATTATTAAGCATGGATATTCACCCCACTTTACATGCGGATATTATTAACTTGTAAATGGGCTTTGTTACAATACCATTGGCCAATACCATGGATATTCACCCCCACTTTACCATGGATATTATTAACTTGTACATAGGCTTTGTTACAATACCATGAGCCAATATCATGGTTTATCAATACCACATGCTCAAAAAACATAACTTATTTTACAATCAAAATATTTTATAACAATATGACAAGATTCTTAACTCTAGATATTCACCTCAACCTTGCTAAACCTTGCTATTGATATTATGAACTTGTGAATAGGCTTTGATACAATACCATGGGCCAATACTATGGCTTATCAATACAATATGCTCAAAAACCATAACTTATTTCACAATCAAAATACTTTATAGCAATATGACAAGATTCTTAACCATGGATATTCACCCTCACTCTACCATGGCTATTATTAACTTCTAAATATGTTTTGTTACAATACCATGGCATATCAATAGTACATAACCAAAAAATATAACTTATTTAACAATCAAAATATTTTATAAACATTTTATTTTCATTTAATTTTATAACATTTTTTTACTTAAATCTAAAAGGAAAAAGGTTATAACTATTTTTGAGATATATCTAAACCTCCATCCCCCACAGACTACAAAAATATTATCATAGAAATTAAAAATCAATGTTTTAATTAAAATTATAAAAAATGACAATGCTTTTATATATAAAGATGTGAAATTTTTATAATATAAATAATATTATTCTTAAGAACCATCGTAGATCCATCTTAACTAATGATCCAAGTGGTGAGAGCAAGCAAAGTGGCTAACAAAAATAGAGGAAAGATAATGCATGATTCTTCTAAGTTTTTCACCTTTGTATTTTCTTTGACATGATTGATCCAAATTACAGGTTTAATATTTTATAACCAATTGAGGTTTTTCAATTTAGATACTTTTTTAAACACAATACAATGGGATCAAATTTAAGAGAGGGAAGGAGAGAGATAGTGATAGAGATGAAAGGGAGAGACAGTGATGGGGGAAGAGAGAGGGGGAGATGGGAGAGAAGGAGAGAGAAAAAGGGAGGAAAGTACAAAGACATAGATAGATAGAGGTGGACAAAAGAGGGAGTGGTAAGGGAGAGATGGAGGGAGAATGAGAGAGAGAGGAAAGGAGGGGAGAGAGAATAGGAGAGGAGAGAGATAGGGAGAGAAAGGGAAGAGAGAGAGAGGGAGACACATATATGGTGGGGAGATAGAGAAGGAGAGAGGAAGGGAGATAGTGACAAAATTAAAGGGAAGAGAGAGAGAGAGAGAGAGGGGGGGGGGGGGGAGGGGGGGGGCAAGGGGAGAGGAGAAAAGGGAGAGAGAGGAAACAGAGAGAGAGAAAGGAGAGAGAGAGAGAGAGAGAGAGAAAGAGAGGGAGAGGATAATGAAGAGTTAAAGGGGAGAGAAGGAAAGTGGTTTGGGGGGAGATAGAGGGAGGTGGGAGAGAAAGGGAGAGAGGGGACATAAGAGAGAGAAGGAGAGGGAGAGAGATGGAGTTGGAGGGGTAGAGAGAGAGAGGGAAGAAGAAATACATAGAGGGAGAAAGGTGGAGAGAGAGGGAGTAACAAGGGAGAGATGGAGATAGAGTGAGGAAAATCGGGAGGAAAGAGAGAGAGAACAAGAGAGAGAACGAGAGAGAGATCGAGAGAACGGGAAGAGAGAGAGAGGTAGAGTAAGAAAGATGGAGAGAGAGTGTGTATGTTTGGGAGCTGAAATAGAGAGAGGGAATAAGAAAGAGGCACATAGATACCAATATAGATATTATATAGTATTATATAACCAACCTAAATCCATCTTAATCTCGGATCTATCAAGCGCCAAGAGAGATCAAAACTCTTGAGGTGCAAACCTTTCCTCAAGTTTTGCTCTTAAAAAAGAGGTTATCACCTCTAGAGATTTGATCCCACTCAGCGCTTGATGGGGGCAAAGAGAGGGGGAGATGGGAGAGAAAGGTAGAGAGAGGAAGGAAGAGAGAGTGGAGGGGAAAGTGAGAAGGAGAGAGAAAGAGGGATGAAAGTACAAAGGCATAGATAGATAGAGATGGAGAAAGAGGCAGTGACAAGGGAGAAATGGAGAGAGAGTGAGGGAGAGAGGCAAGGAGGGAAGAGAGAGAATAGGAGAGGAGAGAGATAGGGAGAGAAAGGGAAGAGAGAGAAAGAGAGAGTGGTGAGGGGGAGACAGAGGGAGGTGGGAGAGAAATAGAGAGAGACACAAGAGAGAGAAGGAAAGAGAGAGAGAGGAGAAAGTGAGGGAGATAATGACAGAGTTAAACGGGGGAGAGAGAGAGTAATTGGTGGGGGAGATAGAGGGAGGTGGGAGAGAAAGGGAGAGAGGGGACAAAAGAGAGAGAAGGAGAGGGAGAGAGATGGAGTTGGACGGGAAGAGAGAGAGAGGTAGAGGAAGAAAGATGGAGAGAGAGTGTGTATGTTTGGGGGCTGAAATAGAGAGAGGGAATAAGAAAGAGGCACATAGATACCAATATAGATATTATATAGTATTATATAACCAACCTAAATCCATCTTAATCACGAATCTATCAAGTGCCAAGAGAGATCAAAACTCTTGAGGTGCAAACCTTTCCTCAAGTTTTGCTCTTAAAAAAGAGGTTATCACCTCTAGAGATTTGATCTCACTCAGCGCTTGATGGGGGTAAAGAGAGGGGGAGATGGGAGAGAAAGGGAGAGAGAGGAAGGAAGAGAGAGTGGGGAGGAAAGAGAGAAGGAGAGAGAAAGAGGGATGAAAGTACAAAGGGATAGATAGATAGAGGTGGAGAAAGAGGTAGTGACAAGGGAGAAATGGAGAGAGAGTGAGGGAGAGAGGCAAGGAGGGAAGAGAGAGAATAGCAGAGGAGAGAGATAGGGAGAGAAAGGGAAGAGAGAGAATAGGAGAGGAGACAGATAGGGAGAGAAAGGGAAGAGAGAGAAAAAGAGAGTGGTGGGGGGGAGATAGAGGGAGGTGGGAGAGAAATAGAGAGAGAGGACACAAGAGAGAGAAGGAAAGAGAGAGAGAGGAGAGAGTGAGGGAGATAATGACAGAGTTAAAGGGGGGAGAGAGAGAGAGAGTAGTTGGGGGGGAGATAGAAGGAGGTGGGAGAGAAAGGGAGAGAGGGGACATAAGAGAGAGAAGGAGAGGGAAAGAGATGGAATTGGACAGGAAGAGAGAGAGAGGTAGAGGAAGAAAGATGGAGAGAGTGTGTGTATGTTTGGGGGCTGAAATAGAGAGAGGGAATAAGAAAGAGGCACATAGATACCAATATAGATATTATATAGTATTATATAACCAACCTAAATCCATCTTAGTCCCGGATCTATCAAGCACCAAGAGAGATCAAAACTCTTGAGGTGCAAACCTTTCCTCAATTTTTACTCTTAAAAAAGAGGTTATCACCTCTAGAGATTTGATCTTACTCAGCGCTTGATGGGGGCAAAGCGAGGGGGAGATGGGAGAGAAAGGGAGAGAGAGGAAGGAAGAGAGAGTGGATGGGTAAGAGAGAAGAAGAGAGAAAGAGGGATGAAAGTACAAAGGCATAGATAGATAGAGGTGGAGCAAGAGGTAGTGACAAGGGAGAAATGGAGAGAGAGTGAGGGAGGGAGGCAAGGAGGGAAGAGAGAGAATAGGAGAGGAGAGAGATAGGGAGAGAAAGGGAAGAGGGAGAAAGTGAGAGTGGTGGGGGCGAGATAGAGGGAGGTGGGAGAGAAATAGAGATAGAGGACACAAGAGGGAGAAGGAAAGTGAGAGAGAGGAGAGAGTGAGGGAGATAATGATAGAATTAAAGGGGAGAGAGAGAGAGAGTAGTTGGGGGAGGAGATAGAGAGAGGTGGGAGAGAAAGGGAGAGAGGGGACATAAGAGAGAGAGAGGTGGAGGAAGAGAGATGGAGAGAGAGTGTGTATGTTTGGGGGTTGAAATAGATAGAGGGAATAAGAAAGAGGCACATGGATACCAATATAGATATTATATAGTATTATATAACCAACATAAATCCATCTTAATCCCGGATCTATCAAGCGCCAAAAGAGATTAAAACTGTTGAGGTGCAAACCTTTCCTCAAGTTTTGCTCTTAAAAAGAGGTTATCACCTCTAGAGATTTGATCTCACTCAGTGCTTGATGGGGGCAAAGAGAGGGGGAGATAGGAGAGAAAGGGAGAGAGAGGAAGGAAGAGAGAGTGGAGGGGAAAGAGAGAAGGAGAGAGAAAGAGAGATGAAAGTACAAAGGCATAGATAGATAGAGGTGGAGAAAGAGGCAGTGACAAGGGAGAAATGGAGTGAGAGTGAGGGAGAGAGGCAAGGAGGGAAGAGAGAGAATAGGAGAGGAGAGAGATACGGAGAAAAATGGAAGAGAGAGAAAGAGAGAGTGGTGGGGGGGGGACAGAGGGAGGTGGGAGAGAAATAGAGAGAGAGGACACAAGAGAGAGAAGGAAAGAGAGAGAGACAAGAGAGTGAGGGAGATAATGACAGAGTTAAAGGGGGGAGAGAGAGATACTAGTTGGGGGAGGAGATAGAGGGAGGTGGGAGAGAAAGGGAGAGAGGGGACATAAGAGAGATAAGGAGAGGGAGAGAGATGGAGTTGGACGGGAAGAGAGAGAGAGGTAGAGGAAGAAAGATGGAGAGAGTGTGTGTATGTTTAGGGGTCGAAATAGAGAGAGGGGATAAGAAAGAGGCACATAGATACCAATATAGATATTATATAGTATTATATAAACAACCTAAATCTATCTCAATCCCGGACCTATCAAGTGCCAAGAGAGATCAAAACTCTTGAGGTGCAAACCTTTCCTCAATTTTTGCTCTTAAAAAAGAGGTTATCACCTCTATAGATTTGATCTCACTCAGCGCTTGATGGGGGCAAAGAGAGGGGGAGATGGGAGAGAAAGGGAGAGAGAGGAAGGAAGAGAGAGTGGAGGGGAAAGTGAGAAGGAGAGAGAAAGAGGGATGAAAGTACAAAGGCATAGATAGATAGAGGTGGAGAAAGAGGCAATGACAAGGGAGAAATGGAGTGAGAGTGAGGGAGAGAGGCAAGGAGGGAAGAGAGAGAATAGGAGAGGAGAGAGATAGGGAGAGAAAGGGAAGAGAGATAAAGAGAGAGTGGTGGGGGGGAGACAAAGGGAGGTGGGAGAGAAATAGAGAGAGAGGACACAAGAGAGAGAAAGGAGAGAGTAAGGGAGATAATGACAGAGTTAAAGGGGGGAGAGAGAGAGAGTAGTTGGGGGGGAGATAGAAGGAGGTGGGAGAGAAAGGGAGAGAGGGGACATAAGAGAGAGGAGAGCGAGAGAGATGGAGTTGGACGGGAAGAGAGAGAGAGGTAGAGGAAGAAAGATGGAGAGAGAGTGTGTACGTTTGGGGGCTGAAATGGAGAGAGGGAATAAGAAAGAGGCACATAGATACCAATATAGATATTATATAGTATTATATAACCAACCTAAATCCATCTCAATCCCCGATCTATCAAGCGCCAAGAGAGATCAAAACTCTTGAGGTGCAAACCTTTCCTCAAGTTTTGCTCTTAAAAAAGAGGTTATCACCTCTAGAGATTTGATCTCACTCAGCGCTTGATGGGGGCAAAGAGAGGGGGAGATGGGAGAGAAAGGGAGAGAGGAAGGAAGAGAGAGTGGAGGGGAAAGAGAGAAGGAGAGAGAAAGAGGGATGAAAGTACAAAGGCACAGATAGATAGAGGTGGAGAAAGAGGCAGTGACAAGGAAGAAATGGAGAGAGAGTGAGGGAGAGAGGCAAGGAGGGAAGAGAGAGAATAGGAGAGGAGAGAGATAGGGAGAGAAAGGGAAGAGAGAGAAAGAGAGAGTGGTGGAGGGGAGATAGAGGAAGGTTGGAGAGAAATAGAGAGAGAGGACACAAGAGAGAGAAGGAACGAGGGAGAGACAGGAGAGAGTGAGGGAGATAATGATAGAGTTAAAGGGGGGAGAGA
>APFE030825724.1:41424-76913 GCA_000404065.3 Pinus taeda | reverse complement strand
TTTTTAATTTAATTTTATAGCATTTTTTTAATTAAATCTAAAAGAAAAATGATTGCAATTACTTTTGAGATATATCTAAACTATTTACCACTAAAAATATTTAGTGGGTATTCCATAGAGAATAAATCAAGGTTTTAATAAAATTAAAATTGAGAATACTTTTATATATAGAGATGTGAAATCTATATAATATAAATAATATTGTTAAAAAAACTAGAATGGATCCACTTTAAGGATTTACCAAGCAATGAGATGAATCAAATCCCTTGAGGTGTAAACCTTTCCTCAAGTTTTGCATTAAAAAGGAATCTTGGATCTTAAAAGATTTGATCCATCTCAGATCTATGTTACTAATAAAAGAAATGGAAAAGTTGGTGTGTATCTTTGTAAGAGTTGGGAGAGTAGATGTATAAATCGCATGACCCAATCTAACTCCCTCTACATCCATTATTATTACATGCTCAATTTTTCATGATGATGTTTTTTCAAAGAAACAAGTATAAGAATTTTATTAAAAAAAAAAGTTGGGATCCAGCCCAGAACTGTTACATTTATTTAAAATTTCCAATAGTCATTATTGGATTGAGATTGAGCATGGAGGCTCAATCCAATCTCTCAAACAATTACCCTATGATACAAAAATTTTAGTCCCATTCCAGCTAAAGATTGTCCATAACACTCCCAATATCCAAATGCATTTACATTCCATTTTCACTAATTTGGTTTATTAACCAATGCAGTCTATAATGCGCTAATCAGAAGACCTCATTGATTTGAGGTTGACTTCCAAGTTTTTTATTTAATTATACTTTTGCCTCTTTAACTCCCTTCGTAGAGTATCTCCCCTATCCTTTTTTGGAACTTACCATTTCTTGGCTGCTTTTTTCATCTCCCTAATTTATTTTTTTTGCTTGTCCTGTCAATACTTTCTTGATGATTGCCTCCAATTCCTTTGGTATCATAGGCGTGCTTCCCATTTTCTACCCCTTATTTCGTACAAAGTTGTCAACTTGTTCTAAAACTAGAGAGTTTTTATTGTTGATCTAAGCCCTACATAGGGGTTACTCCTTTGCCATTGAAAACATTTCTTTTGTAGGTTCTTTTTCATGAATTTCCTCCTCCTTCACTTCAAAAGTTACTTCTTCCTCCTCTAGAGACTCTTTTCGCTTATTATTATATATTGTTTCTGACCTAATTTCTTCTTGCGATTATATGACCTCTATTTCTGCTTCATTCTCTAAATTTTTGATTTCCCATTCTTCTATATCAGGGTCCATGACTTCTTCTCTTGGAGCCCCTATCCTTCTAGTTTGATTACTTTCCTCCTCCTTATTTTCTTCTTAATATTCCAAGACCTCAAAAGGGTTTTCTAAGGCCAAGGCCACATTTCTGCCCTATATGGAGTGGTATTTCGTTGTTGTCGATTTTCCTTTGTTCCCAACCTTTTCTTATATTTTCCATTATTCTTCTTGTCCTATTGTTAGATCCACCCTTTTACCTATTTGTGACTTCTTACAATCTATTGCAAAATGGCCATATTCATGGAAAAATATACATTTTGAAGGTAATTTCTCATAGTTAAGAGTCTGACAATGAGTCCATTCTCCCTATGTGATATTTATTTATGAGGGAAACCATTTCTCCATATCTACTTCAACACAAATCTTTGGGTATGAAAACTGAAATCCTTTATGTTTAGCCCCATCCAGATATTTCCCCAATCCATTTATGATTTCATGCAGGCAATCATCACTCTAGCATTAAAGTGAAATCATAGGGAGCTTGACCCAAACAAATACAACATTTGGTATGTCTTCATATGGATCAAAGTTCAATGACCATTTGTTTAAATACATACCTCTAGCCCCAAAAAAATATGGTCAATTTAAAAAATTACATCTTCATCTTCCTTACATTCAAATAAGAAGGCAAAAAACCCATTACCGCATGCATACTATTGTCACTCCTAGAGATAGCCTCTGGGTTGATTAGAGACTAGTGCCTAGGGCATCTTAATTAGTGCTGTCAAATTTATATTAAATACTTACATCACCATAGTTTGTCACAAGTAATTCAAATAAGATTGATTCATAACCATTCATAAAGATACAATGTATGAACCAACGTACACACAAGAATACACAAGAAATAACCCGCGATCAGTAGTGGCCAAATCAGATTGAGAGCTTGCAGCAAATCAGTTGTTAAGACAAATGTAATGGTAGATGACAATAGAGGAGAAATCCATCATACAAAGCTTAAATTTTAAGAATTTTATATCTCTGGATTTAGAGAGAATCGGGAGTAAGGAAATGCTTATGGAATGCTTTGATACATGGAGTATTTTTTAAAGACTTGGTTTCCACATCAACACAAACATTTTCCATCAATAGGTTTATCTAAATGAATCTGCATCTAATGAGAAATATATCTAGCAGCTACATGACATGAAATATGAGAGGAATATTTAACATATATGAAAATAAAGAGGGAGATGAACACACTACAATCCAATAAGTTGGAATCACCAAAAGATTGTACTAATATTCTAATAAATGTGTATACATCAAGATTCATAACACCGCCTTCACGAAAACAGGAAAGGCCTTTTCCAAGAGTTATTACCAAAATTTCCTAACCTTCTTTAAGTGTTTCTTCCCTCCTTTTATAAGGAGAGGGGGAGCTTGAAAAAAAGTTACAAAAATATCTTAGCCAAGTTCCAACTGTCTGATCAACTAGCTGTCTTGGCCTGCAAATGCTCTGTAGCCCAAATCATTGCAACTGATTTGATTCTTTTCTTTAAAATACAAAAATTACAAAATAAAAAAACATGGGAAAACTGAATGATGATAATAACACGTCTTTGCCACGATGTTATGCTTCAGCTAGTCGGCCGATTCACCTGTCGCTTTCTGCTTAACTACTTGAATTCCCCATTTTCTAGAGCTGGGAGCAATCACCCATGACGGAATTAGTGGTGCTCTGTAACATAGATGTCGAATCATCAATATCTTAACACTCCTGCATTACACTATCAAAGCCCAATATGCCTTGAAATATCATCATAATGCAATATCGAAGCTTTGCCTCATCGAGACTTTTATTCTTAAAGGACCTTACGAAAACAACGAGTTTCGATTTCCTTGGCCCCTTTTGTTTAGCCCCTTTCTATTTTCCTCCATAGGACTGGGTGTAGTGACCGGAGGGTTAGCCTTAAGGCGCTAGGGCAACTTTTTCCTGCGCAGGGGCCATTTTTCCTTTGTTAAGAGCTTAGCACCCTTGGTTCTATAAGTTCTTCTTGACCATGTGCTAGACCAGAATCAAAGCCCCTCTCATCAAAAGTTTCTAATCAGAGGATTAACATTGGAGTTGCAATATTACACACTTCTGATACGATTATGACGTCATCACTTCCATGTGGCACCTCGTGAGTGGAGACACGTGTCACCCATATTTTCCCCCATAGGCCCCCTCAAAATACCAAAACTGCTTGCCACGTGTCCTTCTATACCACCACGTCATGATGATGTTTGATGCCACTATAGCCTATCAAAACCAATCATATGCCACCACGCATCCTGCTAGAGGAGAGAGAAAAGCACCTATCCACCGTTGGTTTTGTGATGGAATCCTTTGTTAATCTTTATTGGAGTCCCATGGTGTTTTTTACACTATCGTCACATTACCCATGTCACAACTTTTAAAAGGTTGTTACCTTCAAAAATTTTGATTCTCTGATTGTTGATGTTCCGATGTTGCGATATTGTGATGCACCAATCTCATCCGGGCTCTGATACTGCCTACCCCGCTGCATTGGACACCCAGCATGTAGGACCTTCAATATGTGATTGTTGATATTCTTGATGCGCGATCACCAATATTCTAGTGCTATGATGCTACGATTGTCAATATTTTGGTGCTCTGATGCTACAATTGCTGATCTCCAATGTCGTTGGACCTCCGACATGTGATCTCTGATATATCAGACCTCTAATATTCCTTCCTAAGGCTTCAATCCTTGAACTTCAGTAGACCATATATTTTGATCCAAAAGTCCATTTTTGGACTTCCACATATCGTTGGAAAGCTTGTTATGAGCACTTTCTAATGGAGAGAGTTTGATGTATGCTTTGAGCCCTTCTACTACTTGGAAAATGACTGCAAGCTCCTCTTCTCTTTTTCTTTTGACATCATTTGGCACCATTCAAAAAAAATTGGAGTAAGTGATAACACTGGATCCAATTAGGGACAGTGCCTTGCTAGCAAGGTGTTGAGAACCTACAAACTACTAGCCTTATATCCATTGGGCTTGTAGTCATTTTATTCAAGTATATAAAATGAAAAACAAATACATAAAGAACTGAAAGTATTACTGATATTTTACAAAGGCTCACTAATATGTACAATGGGTGAGAAATGGACCTCTTATTGCTGGAAGTAAATCTTGAGGAATTGCCCATTTACAAGCAACTTGAGCATTTCACCCTCCAATTTTTCCAGCAAGAAAGTATTTTTTCCCTTTGCTTCATTAACCTTGAACGGTCCAAAACATAAAGGATCAAATTTTTCATGTTTCCCTTTGTCTTCTCTTCTCACATCCCACCCCAAAACTAGATCTCGTGACTGGAGAGGTCATTCTATAGCCTTCTTATCAAAAAAATATTTCATTTTCTCTTGGTAGTTGATTAACCTATGGTTTACCTGCTTTCTGTTCTCATAGAGCTCAACTAGTTGATTTATCCTTCGAGTCAAAGAGTTTGGTTCTTTTTCCACATCTTGTAATATCTTCGAAACCGACATAGTGAGATGTATGGGGAATACATTTTATTTCCCATAGGCCAATTCGAAAGGAGATTCCCCCCATGGATCTTTTAGGGTGACCGTGTTAGCCCATAGGGAAAATTTCAGTTGGGAGTCCCAATTTCTCTGTCTTTCTACAATTGTTTTCTTCAGGATCCTCACTACCATTTTGTTGGAAGACTTAGCTAGTTCATTTCCTTGAGGATAATAGGTAGTAGAGTAGCCAATGGTATTATTGAATTTCTGACAAAAATTGATAAATTTTGCAGACTTAAAAACCTGAGCATTATCAGTCACAATTTTCACAGTACACCCAAACCTGGCCATAATATTTTCCTCCAAAAACTTTATGACCACAGTGTCAGTTGCATTTCAAACTGGTATTGCTTCCATCAATTTTGTGATATAGTCTGTGGCTATGAGTATCCACTTGTGTTGACTACTATAAGGGGGTGTATTTCTTTACTACAGTCTAGTCTCCATTTCCTAAAAGGCTCTTCTATACAAATAAGGATTAAGGGGAGTGGGGCTAATTCCTGCTTCTCGGCAAACATTTGACACTACTGGAAAGCCCAAACATAAGAGTGAACTTCTCTAAATAGTTTAGTCCAATAGAATCCTTATTTCAATATCTTATGTGCGATGGTCTTCTAGTTATAATGTCCCCCACAAATTCCACTATGGAAATCATCAATTACCCTTTGAGTTTCTATTTCTACCAAATATAGAAGTGGAATTCCAACCGAGTCTTTCCAATACAATTTCCCACTAGATATAATAAACTTTTGGGCTTGTAATCTTAATGCTCTATACTTGGATTTATCCATATTCACTGGGCACCTTAAGAATAGAAAATATTGGATGACATCCTTATACCAGGCAGATGTTTCATATTTGATATGAATTTTTTGGATTGATGTCTTGATCATCGGTTGTTGTGTCCCCTCTTCATCTTCTTCTATTAATAGGTTATTGCCCAAGGCCTGGAAATTAGACTTTGATAAGATGGCCAATCCTTGTCCTTTGATGAGTTTAATGGGCTTGATATCCATGTCGTACTCTTGGATTTTGGCAATCCACATACCTATTTTTCCATCACTATCCCCTTGCACCAGGATGTATTTAACAACCGCTATTGGAACATAAGCTACAATGCTAGAGTGTAAAACATAAACTATGAATAAATATTTGACTAGGACATAAGCCTGTTTTTCCAAGATATTATATTTCAATTTAGCCTCCCGCAACATATGGTTGAAGAAGGCCATAGGCTTCTCATGACCTTCATTATTCTTCTGCAATAACATAGTGGTTATAGTATGAGGGGAGGCAAAAGAAAAGATATCAAATGGTATTGAATCATTCAAGTTGACTAATGCAGGAGCCTCTACAAAATCTCTCTTGATCCCATAGGAGGATTCCTGGGAATCTGGGCTCCACTTTACTTTGCTCTCCTTCTTCAACATCTTTGTGATACCTTTCACCATCTCTGCATAATTGGGCATAAATATCCCCAAGAATTTAATTCTTCCTAAGAGCACTTGGAGCTACTTTTTATTTCTAGGTAGGGAAATGTGGTCGATGGCTTCCACACGCTTCAAATCAATCTTCACCCCCTTTTGTGCTACTATATGCCCAAATGGCTTACCTTCACTCAGAGTGAACTGATATTTATTTGGATTTAGAGACAACCCATACTTCCTACATTTCTCAAAATTGAGTTTCGAATGTTCAATATGATCCTCATCTATTTTAGAAAAAATTCTGATATCATCCAGGTAGACCACTAAGAATTTGTATTTTTCTCCCACGAATGCTATATCCATTTCCTTCTGGAAGGTTTCTCCTGCATTTATAAGGCCAAATGGCATTCTTGCATACATGAATGTCCCCCAGGGTGTAGTGAATGTGGTTTTATTCTTATCATCAGGATTCACTGCTACCTGATTATACCCTAAAAAACCATCTATCATGGACATCCGAACTGAGCCAACTACCTTCTGTAATATATAATCCATTTTTAGCAATGGGTAATTGTCTTTTATTGAAGCTCTATTGATGTTTCTAAGATCCACACACATCCTTATCTCTCCATTCCTTTTCCTGACAGGAACCAGGTTTTCCACCACTCTGAGTACCTCAATGGTATAATGATCTCTACCTTAAGTAACTTCTTCAATTCCTTCTCAATGAATGGGAGTAAAAGGGGATTGATATGTCTGAGTTTTTGCTTACAAGGCTTCATTCCATTCTTTAAGGGAATCTTATGTTGAATAAAATTTGTATCAAAAGTCTTTAAATCATGATATGACCAAGAAAATACATATTTATAGGTTGTTTAGAGATTTATGTACCTTTGTTTATATTGATGGGGGGTCCTTTTTGACAACTTGATCATCCAGGGTTCGTTCTCTGAGCCGATGTTGTAATCCTCCACTTGTTCATCGACTCCCTATTCAGCACGTTTTGAGTCCACGTTGTTGGATTTGAATAATCTCTCCAAAGGAACTAGGCCACGGGGATTGGCATTTCCCTTTAGTTGTAGAAATATATGCCTTGCAATAGTTTCCTCCCAAGCAATTGGTTGTTCCTCTGTCACTTCTTCTTCTTCTTGGTCGATCACAGAATTTGAGAATTCTCCAATGATTTCCATAAAATTCTTGATTTGTTCATCATCTTTGAACACTTGTCATTATTTCACATTATCAGACACTAAGGGTCTATACCTGACTTCGACTTCATATATGAGAAGTGGATTTTGTAGCGGTGGATTAAAATTACTCGCAGCTATGGCCAAGGAATCGAGCATTCGATTTCCTTCCCTGGGTAACAATTAGACATTAAAAGTTAGGAAGAATTTTTCCATGAAATCCTAAACTTCGTTTTTGTAAGCCCTTAGCCTAGGATGCTTAGTATCACATTGGTTCTTGATTTTATTTACCACCAGTTTCGAGTCTCCAAACACAGTCAAGCATTCAATGTTCAAATCCCTCGCTACTTGTAGGCCTAGTAATAATGCCTCATATTCTTCCACATTATTGGTTGCCTCAAATTCAAATTTGAATGAAAGGGGAATCAAGTTACCCTCTGGAGATATCAACAACACTCCCGTTACATTTCCTTCCTTAGAATTTACACCATCAAAATACAACTTCCATAATTTTCTACAATCTTTGAGCGTCTGATCTAATTTGGTTGTTGTATGTACTTGGGTTTCTTCAAAAATAAAATCATCTTATTCTAGAAGTAAGTAAGATATATTCCTTTCTTTCCCATACACGGGAGAATTATTTGGGAAATCAGCATTTGTAACTATTTTAACGAAGCTTGATTGTCTATACATTCACCTTTCTTCTCCACCAAATATAGGGTTGGTAGCATAGGTAAGATCCATCTTGATGGAACCTCCAATCTTTGATCCCCAATATCTGGATAAAAATATATCAAACCTTGCAGGGATATCAGCTACTACAATGTCCATCACTACACCTTTTACTGGGATCTTGGCGAGATTCACCACTAATTCTTTTATCATTCCCAAGCACTTTACCCTCTTAGAGTCAAAAGAGTAGAGATGTTTGTATGGTCTAGTTATCTTCAAACCTAGTTGCTCCATTACTGACAGTGGCATCAAATTATGAGAAGTGCCCGAGTCCAACGTGCAGTTATGGAGCAGGAGATCATGTATTACTAGAGTAATGTAAAAAGGTGTTGTGGAGGGATCTTGTTCTTAGACATGCCAGGGTCCAAAGATGACCATTGGCCTTTCTTCTTGGAGGTTTAAACTATCAGGTGGTTGGATTGAAGTAGATGGAAACATGAACTAGGAAACTTGGGCATTATAGGTGGGTTGTTTGAAGATCTCAGATAAGAGGACCAAGATTGACTTTCTCAAGCTATTTTTGGATCCTTTTATTTTTCATAGATGGGCCTAGAAGGGGGAGGTGATTTCTCTTCTTTGAGGACTTCGAGCTTATGGTAATTTGGATCTGAGGACTCCTTTTTTTGAATAATTGGATCTAAAGGCCCATTCCCCTTGTTAGCTGGCTTAAGAGGCTCTTGGGATGAAGTTCCTTCATTTTGGTCTTGTCCCTTGATCTCTTTCTAGATGATCGAAGAACATATTTCTTATGCAGCTAAGCCTACATGAAATCAACGAACTGCTTGCAATAATAATCAATCTCACCATCTGTTGCATCAATATCATCCTCCTCTTCTTCATACGTTATGACTTCTTGTTCTTCATCAGAGAGAGAAGAATACAAGCTGCCATGAACTACGTTGGCATCTTGTATCTTCTCCTCTAGATAATATTCTATATATAATGGAGGGTGGATGCGGTCTTGTTGTTCTTTTCTCTCTCTCTCTGCAATATTTGTAGGGGAGGCCTTCTGTATTGGGGATTGAAATCTCGATTAAAAATTTGGAAGTTCTGTCGTGGAAGGTTTTTATTTTCTAGCTCCAGTTTTATCATTTTATTTGATAAGTTCTTTATTACCCTCTCCATATCCTCTATTTTCTATTCTTGGGATTCTCTTCCATGACTAGAGTAAGTTGCCTCCTCTTTCCCCTTTTTCTTCTCTCCAAGGTCATTTTTTCTTCTTGACTTCCCCATTGATGTAAAATTTTCTTCTACCTTGAGAGCATTGGTTTGAATCTAGTCCAAGGTACGGGACTTCTTCTCTGTGAGTGTGAAGCCAAACTCTGATTCAAAGGCCCCAAAAAAAACCACTCAGGCAGCGGTCTGTGGAGATTTAATCTTAGCAGGTATACATTGGTACATATTATTAAACCTTTTTGTAAACTCTGAGATACCCTCATCATATTTCTTCTTCATAGCGTTGAACTCAGTCAGAATATACCCATGATCTCTCTTCTCTCCCCATTTCTACAAAAAACAATTCTTCATTTATTCCCAAGTGGTAATGGAAGAATTTGACAAGGATTTGAACTATCCAGGCTTCCCCATCCAAAGATTGGGCGAAAAGCCTCAAAACTACATCCTGGTGCTTGACATTCAAATTTTCTGCAAAGGCACAAAATACTTCTATGTGTCTTTGCACTAATGTGTCATCTTCTTCATTAAACCTGAGCAAGAGCTTCAGATAGTCCTGTGACATAGCATTTAAAGATTGATGTAGGTCTAAGGGATTGTATATGTTTAATGAGAAATCTGGGACAACCATCTGGAGCAGAGGTGGTTGTGCTTCATTTATTAGGGGTCTTTGAGCTATGACCAATTTTGAGACAACTAAATGACCATGGAATGAGAAATTGTTCACACTGTGGGTAAGGCTTCTCTAGAGGATATTTTTTACCTCCTCAACTGTAGGGAGGGGAGGAAATGAGAGAAAAGTGGGTTGAGTGAAACTTCTTCTTCCTTGACCTCTAGGAAGGCTATACTGAGTAGCTGACCAATTTCTAAAGGATATACTAGGACTCTAGGAGGAAAATCAGAGCAATGAATTATAGAATTTTGTGAGCTGGATGAGGATGTTTCAGGAAACGAAGAGACAATAACATCAATATTGGGGGTTTTCTCCCTCCAAATCCTTCTAGATATTAGTCTTTCTGGGTCAGATACAGATGAATTTCTTTGTAGAGAGGTATCTGAGTAGGTGTGGGGCCTCTTAAAATCAAGGGTGATGAACTTATGATTTGACAGTGGAGTCGACAAGGTGATAAATTTGCAATCCACACATCTTTTCTTACCTTATCAAAGAGTGCATGAATCTCGTACCAAGGGAAATATTCTCTAATTGGTTCCTTGACAACGACACTAGAAAGATGTTATCACTCCTAGAGACAACCTCTGGGTCAATTGAAGACCAATGCCTAGGACATCTTAATTAGTGCTATCAAATTTACCTTAAAGACTTACAACATCGTAGTTTGTCACAAGTAATTCAAATAAGATTGATTCAAAACCATTCATAAAGATACAATCTATGAACCAACGCACACGTAGGAATACACAGGAAATAACCCTCGATCAGTGGTGGACAAATCAAATTGAGAGATTGTAGAAAATTATTTGTTAAGACAAATGTAATGGTAGAAGAAAGTAGAGGAGAAATCCATCATATAGAGCTTAAACTTTAAGAATTCTATATCTCTAGATTTAGAGAGAAGCGGGAGTAAGGAAATGCTTATGGAATGCTAAGATACATGTAGTTCCTTTTAAAGACTTTGTTTCCACATTAATATAGCCATTTTCTATCAATAGCTTGATCTAAATGAATCTGAATCTAATGAGAAATATATCTAGCAACTACGTGACATGAAATGTGAGAGGAATATTTAACATATTTTAAAATAAAAAGGGAGATGAACATACTGCAATGCAATAAATTGGAATCACCATAAATCTTGTATTAATTCTTCTGAGAAATGTGCATACATCAAAATTCATAACACTGCCTTCATGAAAACAGGAAAGGCCTTTTCCAAGAGTTCTTACCAAAAAGTCTAAACCTTCTTTAAGTGTTTATTCCCTCCTTTTATAAGGAGAGGGAGAGCTTGAAAAACAGTTACAAAAATATATTAACCGAGTTCCAACTGTCTAATCAAATAGTTGTCTTTGTGTGCAAACACTTTGTCACCCAAATCATTGCAATTGATTTGATTGTTTTCTTTAAAATAAAACAATTACAGAATAACAAAACATGGGAAAATTGAATGATGTGTTGATCTAAAGATGATATCAAGTTGTCATTGATGTCAACCCAAGTAGCATCAAGAGCTACCCTGATCTTGCAAGGGAATTTTGACTTGAAAACTTACTCTATTTTGAGTCAAGGATCTTCTAGATAGATTCTACTCATCGAGATGTTTCCGTTGACATATGGCACGCCAAGTAATTATTCATGTTTTGAGAGATATTCATGTTTGAAGTTAGTAACCCCAGTTAGTGGGTTAAAACCCTATGGGGTTGTGGCATGGCACTCATAATTGGTTTTGCTCATTTAATAGTCATTAATTAATAACTTTTTAAGCTCCTAAAATCCATCCAACATTCTCTATAGAAGCCCCTCTCCACTCTATAAAAAGAAAACTCATATATCCTCCAAATGAAGTGATCGTGGAATTTTCTCTATGACTTAATTTCTGCGAAGCATTAGATTCTAAAATGAAAACCCATTTGATTTTCAATCCTAATGAACGTCGTGACCAAATTTCAGATCTTAGTTTGCTATATTTTCAGAGATATAATCTGTTACACAAAAATATCGTCACCATGATTATTTGCAGTCAATATGGGTCTATCATCACCTATACTAGCCTCCTAAGCAAGTCTTAGACCTTAACTCTTCATGTCAAGCTTTGCAAAAGAGAGAAAGACTTTGAAAATCAATATTACTCTGGTTCCGCACTTTCTCCTACTTTTACCTGTGGACCTGCACCCTTTGTTCATAATACCTATGTACCTGCACGCTCTATATGTAAAGGGGTGGGTGCGTACCCCTGTGAAAGTAAAAAAGGCGCAAGTTTATCCTAAAAAACTCACTTTTGGGTTAATTCTAGATGTTTCTAGAAGGATTTTGATGTGGATTGTTCGCTCCAAGGTGGTTCATGCATCCCAAAAGAGAAGGAGTTAATCCCTTGATAGGAGGATATCCCTTTGAAGGAGGGATTTATCCCTTTGAAGGAGGACCTAGTAACTTCCCTCCATTGCACTATAAATTAAGGCTGGGTCAGTTGCTAGGGAGGTTAGAAGCTGAACATTTTGAGGGTAAAAGCTGATGGAATTGGGACTTCCTAGTTAAAGTTGAGAGGAGAGATCACATACCTTTTGGTTGCATTGGGAAGTGAGTGAAACTTGTTAAAGTAGAGGAGATTTCTTGTCGGACCCTGGGAGGAGCTTGTACAACATCAAGGCACAGGTTGTAAAGTTCTTCTTCATTTGAATTAATACAATCAGATTCATTTTTCTCAACAAATTGTCTTATGTGGTTTGTTTCATAATCTCCTTGATCATTATGATGAATATGCTTTATGATATTGGCTTTTCAGGTGCTATTTAATTGTTTGCTTGTTTGTGTTTGCAGAATTACACTTCAAGGAAGCTCATTTGGAGCGAGGGAGCGAGGCTTTCACAAACTTAAATTGGACCCAAGGTAGGCCTAAAACACTTGTTTGCTTTTGTTTTACTTGCATGTTTACCGAAAGATAGTTTTTGATTGGCTTGCTTGTCACTGGATATCAGTAGATACTAGGAAGGTTGATCTTGTCCGCAACCTCGACTCATTCCGCGTGACATGATCTATTGAAGTTAGGGTTTTTGCAGGCTTCTGAATTTCATCTCAAAGAAGTTACCTTGGGAAAATTGTCATAACTCTCTCTCTGAGAAGAGGATTGGAATTCTGTAAAAAGTGGCAGATAGTACACGGAATTTAGTTTTTCGTGCATCAATTTCAGAGCTAAAGAAGGAAAAATTGACACGTGGAACGTAGTACAATCTTGCTCTACTAAACTAGTCCATAATTAGGTCATTTTGAGAGATTGGGCATAAATTTGTCTTGAAGAGTCAAAATCAAGGTAGACCTGTGGCATTAGAAAGGAGACTTAGATGGCTTCTACAAGATTGAACATCACATGTTGGGGATTTGAAATCATAGAGATACATCAGATTAAATATCGTGCTCCTAGAAGGCAAGAAAAACTAGATCAAGTGTTGTCAAGGGGTGTAAAGGACTAGACTTTCTAGGGTAGCAAAGAGCAAGGAGCCACAAAATGATGCAACCAAGGTAAGCTACAGGTTAGTATCTTTTGTATATGCATGTTCATCTCTTAATTGCATTAGGTTCTTTGTATTCTAATTTGTTGTTTTTGTTTAGCATTGACATATGCTCTACAGGATGAGGTAAGTTTTGCTATTATCATGTCATGGGTATTTTCTTGAAGACTTTTTGCAGGTATTATATATTCATCAAGAGAAGACTCAATGCATAATATAATGTTTTGAAGAATGAGAAAGGGTAGCATGACAAGAGCAAAAATCATGGTGTAGAACAGCAGCAAGAAGTTCACCACATGAATTCTTCAAGTGGGCAGCACTACATACAGACATTATAGAAGTATCATTATACAAAGTCATTGTAAAAGCATCATTGTAAAAGTTGTACAAGTGTCTATCTACCAAGAGTTGAAGAGGCAGTTTTTGGAGGTCTAGGATCATCATTAGGTGGTTGTGTCATAGTTGGGGTTATGGCCTAGTGTGTCGTCTTCTTCTACATCATTCTATATCATTGTAAAGTGGACCATTTTCCCTGGTACGAGAGTACATTCTTCTTTTATTCTTCTATAGGGTGGTAGGGTGGTGCTAGGATGGTGCATGAAGTCACAAACAAGTTCAAGCATGTTTTTGGATTGTAGGGGCCTGACCCAGGTTCAGAGGTGATTTAGCCAAACAAATCCTGGTACTACTGGCCCTTTCAGCAATAGTCCATGGAGTGCGGACTGAGGTCTCACCTAAAGTAATATGGGAGGGTGCTAGAACCAGGTTTTCGCACCCTAGAGATGTCTGATAATTTTCGGTGATCCGCAGTTCAACCCTGTGCGCACACCGCTACGTGCACTTACATGTACCTCGTAGCCTGAGATGTTGCCTTCGCGCAGCCTTACTGGGGGGCCAAACAATGTTTTTACCCAAGTCCTTACTAGTAATCCTATCTCAATTGATTAACTTCGCTTATTTGTATGCTTTCATTTATACTTAACAATATTCACAATTAATACAAGTAATGCAGTAAATAAACAATATAAGTGCAATTCACATCCAACAGATAATAACCCAAAACAGATACGCGTAATTTAGATAAAACTTCTCTTTATTATTCTCTCTTTGGTTATATACTCTATTCTACCCTGCACACTCAGCTGCAGGGGTCCGCGCACTCAACTGCGGACTCTACTAGGCCTCTGCGCACTCAACTGTAGAGTCTCTTCCTACTATTATTACCCAAGACATGCGTAGACACTTTCTTTGTACTTCGCTCTTTATTTATTCGTTATCTTTTTCACTTAGAGCTTTTCTCTATTTATACAATCTCATGGTCTGTGGACCATGGGTAGGTTGACATTGCATTCAAAACTTAAGGCGGATAACCCTATGACTCTAACATACACTTCATGCTCCGTGCCCACAATTCGCAGAGTTTTTACAACAATAATACTCAAAACTTGGGCTTTGAGCCCCAAAACATGTTGTGGGGGGATTCTGTTATCACTTAAGAAACAATTTCTAAATTTTTCACATCAGTTTGATCGTAAAGGTTAGGTGTTAGTCCAGGTTTAGTTTTTCCATGTTTGCTTTAGTGTCTAAGTCCTAGGAGTCTTGGTGGTATGGTTAGATAAAGGTTAACACTCCTTTCTCATTCATCATTGGTCCCTCAAATCACATAGATTTCATGTATCAAATTTGTTTTAAGGTTCTTATGCACTACGAAACTGTTTAGGTGTTTTCGTAGCGCAAAACCCAGTCTAGGTGTTTTCGTAGCGCAAAACCCAGAATTTGCACTAACTGCACTACAAAATCGGGGATTCATGTGGATCCGTAGCAAATCTCACCCAGCTGTCAAATCTATCAAAATCCGTTATGTTTACATCATCAGTTTTCAGCTTATACACTTTGCCTATCATATTCAACCGCTTATCATCATCATTAGAGTTTTTAGGTGTCTTGGTACGCTTAGGTTGCAAGTTTCAAAAAGAGCCAAGTATTCACAGTCATGATTTATGTTTGGGTTCATGTATGAGGAGCAAATTGATAGGTGTTCAATTTGAATTCTTTGAAGATCAAGTGAGGTAGCTTTCCTTATCCATTGCAATCGAGACAGTGATCGAGATTGAGATGGTGCAGGCTTCTTTAATATTCACGTTGCAGGAATTCCATGGAGGGGTCTACAAAAAGAAAGGAGCACAGGTCAAGCATGTGTTTGAGGAACGAACCTGAAGGCTTAGATATTATCCTAAAGAATAGTGAAGTTGAACAAGCATTCAAACAAGTTGGTTGTTGGAGATTTTGTGAGAAACTTCAAGGAGGTCATACGCAAGTCACTAGGGAATTTGCTTTAAATTTCATAGGATTGAATTCGAAAGTTGGGGTACTTGAATTACCCATCTCTCCAGAGGTTATATCTGTAGTCACTGAAATCCCAAGGGGACAGGAAAGGTGGTTTAAAAATTTCAAATTTGATATGACTCCATGTAAGGAATTTTTGAAGGCAGAGTTCATTGATTTGGACTTGAACAAGTCAGTGCCCAGGAGTTTTGTCAAAGATTCATATGCCAATTTGCTTACCTGCATACAAAGATATTTCACCTGTGAGGGGAGGTATCATAAGGTGTATTCTTACCACTTCAAGCTTCTGCTTCATTTCACTGGAAAGATATCTCTTGATTTTCCTTTCTATTTGTTTCGTAGTCTAGGCAAAATGTGTGACAAGGTTCAGTTCAAGAAGGAAGCCTGTGAGACCTCATTGTTTCATCACGGTTTAATCAAGTTGATCATTTTGCATGAGCTCCAGAGAGTAGACAGGGACTGGTCCATGTTCATGTTTATGTCTGGCTTCAAGAATGAAACCGGTCTCAGTCCTCAGGCTACGAAGACTTCTCCACCAACAGTTAGTCATCGTACAGAAATGAGATCAAGGAGACTTGTGAAATTGAAAGCAAGGAAATAGGTAAAGGAGCCCACAAGACCATTGGTGATTTAGGACACACCCCAACAGTCACAGAAAGGGAAATCTTAGATCAAAGAGGCGGTACAAGAGAAATCTACAGGTGAAACAGTCCAGAGAAGAGTAACCAGGAGCCAGTTAGCTAAAGAAAAAGGCAAGACAGTGGTTACTGAGGGAATCCCGGTTTTAAAGGGAAGTCTCAATGATTTGCTTCAAGCTATTGACATTGAAGAATCTCCTCTGGTTCAAGAAGACTTGATAGAAACAGATAAAGACAAAACCAAAAAGGCCAAAACCTCTAAAAAGCTTAAGTTTGATGATCAGGTTTCTAAATTTGTTTTTAAGCCAAGAAGACCCGTGACAAGGCGTTCGAAAGAGATTCAAGAGGCGCTGCCAGAAGTCAGTGAAACAGGGGAGGTAACAAAATATTATGAAGGAATTATGACTGCATCAGAAACATCATCACAGCTGCATAAAAATGACAGAGGTAAGGCAACCATTTCTTAGCAGGACGAGTGTAGTTTTGAAGAGTTGAAAGAGAAATTGAAGTTGGCAAATCTTGAAATCGCCAAACTGAGGAAAGCCTCAAGGAAACATGCAATCAAGGAAGCTCATTTAATAAAATGGAGGCTCTGTGGGAAGATAAAACGATTTCAATACCCGAAGTGGTCAATTGTCATGCTCAATACTACACCTGGACAGTCCCTGCAATTAAAGAAGCAAGACACATCAGAAGGGTTAATGCAAAACTGAGAGCTGGAATCAAAAGTATGAAGAGGTAAATCGAAGATCTAAATATACAATTGAACCAGCATGAAGGACATCCTAGCTAAAAGAAATCACACAGCAAGTACGGCCAAGTCCTAAATTTTGATGAGTTACCTTTTTGCTTACCTTGAAGAATGGTGTCTATATATTCAGTTTGAATAGCTTCATGAAAATTGGAAAAGCCATTGCAGAAAAAAGAAAGACCCAAGAAATTAAAATTTTGATCCTAAGTTGTGTTTTTGATGATGCCTAATGCACAGCAATTTCGCAGCACGCTACAAAACTGTTGTAGCTGCATATTATCATTCGATGGGCAAATTTTGAGGGACAAAGGGAAGTATTTTTGGAGCAAGGTACACATGGCATGGAAAACAAAATAATCAAATGCATTTTTATGAAATTAAAAGAAACAAAGAGGATAATTGATTTCGAAGATCCTTGTGGAGGTCAAAGTAGAAAAATAGGAACAGCTTCCTAAGTTTCAGGAACAATTCAAGGATGAGGCATCAATAGTCAGCAGGCAGTTTCAAACCATCACCACAGCTAAGCTCAAGAAATCCATTTGGCAGAGAATGAGTTTAATTGTAATTAATGCTACTACCAACATGATGAGGAGTTATACTCCTAATTGTCTTAGGTCACTAGAACTGTTAGTCAACAGTCAGTTACATTAATAGTTAGTTTTAAAGTATGAGCCTGTGTCATAGTAGGAAGAATTCGAGTTCCCCTCATGTTGGAGGAGGAATCTTAGCTATGTAAAGAACTTTATATATAGGAGAAAGAGCAATGTACCAAGGGTTGGAACATTATTCATAAAATCTCTCATATTATGCTTTGTGTAAGGACTCTGTTTTTAGTAATATATTATTTGGCTTTGCTTCTTAGGAGAAGGAATTCGATGTTTTTAATGTCTTGTATTGTCTTCTTCCTATTATCTACAGTGGTATGAATGTGTGATTACTTAGAAATCACTAACAGTGCTCTAATTTCCTTCATACATTTGTAAACTGTATTGGTCCTATGTGTATCTGGTGTATTCTCCATACTTAGAATTCTTATGCCCTGACTTCTATGTAAAGCTAACATTATTGTTAATACTGAAGCATATTTGACTCCATAAGCCCAATGGATAATTTATAATTGTGTTTCAACTTCCTACACTTGTTCATTTGTTTCGTAGAGTTAGCCATCTTATTCATTATCAAAATATTTAATTTTGTGAGAGAGCCCTCTCAGGTTGGGGAGGCTAAGCCTTAGCCTAAAGTAGGTTTGAAACAATTACTCAAGGTCTACCTGATCAACAGCCTATCAGGGCTAGGTTTTGTGATAACAGATTCCATGCCCAATAGGCCCCCATCACAAACATCGTGACTCACCCTCGAGTCACTCGGTCAGCGCGATGATATTGGGGCAAAGTCCCTCTAGCTGGCCCCGAATGGCATGAATATCGGCAGTACTTTGAGCTCCTGCCTGCTGAACTTGCTGCATCCTCTCCTCCATGGCTGAATTTTTTTGTTACATATATATCGGCATTTGCTACATATGTTTATAGTCCCGTGCCCTTGGCAGGCTCCTCAGTTTGCGAAGACTGTGTTTCGGCCAGCTAGTCAAATAGTTGGCCCAACCATGTAGGGCTTCAAGTGACTGCCATTTACTTTTCCTGGGAAGGGTTCGTAATTCAGCTTGACTAGTTGGACTGTGCCTCCGTTTGTGACTTCCTTAACCACGTACGGTCCCAGCCAATGCATTCGAAATTTTCCCGGAAATTTTTCAAACTTATTGTCATATAGCAACACTAAGTCGTTTACCTTGAAGGTGCGCAACTTGATATGGCAGTTGTACCAGGATTTTTCATGTTGATTTTGTACCTGCTGATGAAACCCAACCAAAAACCTTTCTTCCTCAAGTTCTTCCAATTGTGCGAGCCATTCCTCGAGAGCTTCACAATCCATCATTCTTGTGAGCATTGCTATTCACAGACTAGGTACGATATATTCCATTGGCATGACAACTTCCACACCATAAACTAACCGGAAAGGTGTCTGTCCTATCAATTTCTTATACGTTATCCTGTAATCCCGTAGCACAATAGGTACGTGCAAATCCCAATTATTTAGCTATGCGTTGCACACTTTGGTCAGCGTAGTCTCCATTATTTTGTTGAAAGCTTCTACAGTCCCATTGGCTTGTGGGTGATACACCGTACTTTTCTGATGATACACCTGGAACTCTTCTATGAGCATGTTGATGGTTTCATTCAAGAAATGTGTTCCACGATCACTCATTAAGATTTTTGGACACCCAAATCATGTCAACACATTTTCAAACAAGAACTTCGCAGTCGTGGTGGTCGTGCAGTCTTTGACCGGCTGTGCTTCTACACATAGTGTCAAGTACTCCATTGCAGTGATGATGTAACGTGTGTCTATCTTTCCCTGAGGTTTGATTGGTCCCACAAAGTCGATTTCCCATTTCTCGAACGGCTGTAATGCCATTTGTGGATTTAACGGCATCTCGTCCCTCCGAGATGGTTTTCCAATCCTTTGACATATATCACAGGCCTTACACTGCAATTTTGAATCCTGGTGCAGGGTTGGCCACCATAACCCTATGTGAAGAATATCCTGTGTAGTCGCACGTCTTGCATAGTGTCTTCCTGCAACACCCCCATGTGCTTCCGCAAGGATCTAGCCTCGTTCAAATTTAGGTACGTATCTTCGCAATATCTCATCATTTTTCATTTTGTAGAGGTGCCCCGCGATAATAGAAAAATATGCCACGCACACCACCAATTCCTTCTTCTATTAGATGGAGTATTCCTTTGGCACAGTTCCTATTGTCAGAAAGTGAATTATATCTTTGAAATGTCCATCCGCAACGCGCACCACAAAGAGGTGTGCATCAGGTAGTCCCTCCTCCAAATTAGTAGGTTCCTCGTCCATCTCAATTCACGACAAGTGATCCAGTCCTGTGTTCAGGCGTCCTGACTTGACTATGACATAAAAATCATATTCCTGGAAAAATAAGAGCCACTTGCATATGCGTCCCCCCAACACAGGCTTATTGACCAGATATTTCAGCGCGAAATGGTTGATATACATCTTAAAATGTCCTCCAAGTAAATAGTGTCGGTATTTTTGGAGCATGTACACCATCACTAACCCCTCGCACTCAGTGTTGGAATAGTTCTTTTCTGCTTTGGACAATCTTTGACTTGCAAACATGATCGGGTGATCCACAGCCTCCACACCCTCCTGTGTAAGTACTGCTCCCAGTGCAATACACAACGCATTAACATGTACATGAAACTCCACATCCCATTTTGGGAAGACCGGGATTGGAGCGGAGGCCAATTTCCCATTCAAAACATCCAAACTTTTCATGCAATTGTCATTCCAGAAAAATGTAACATTTGTTTTCAATAGTTTTTCCATTAGTGCGGTGATTTGAGCATAGCTCTTGATAAACGTTTTGTAGTATCCACTGGGTCCCAAGGTAGCCTGCAACTGTTTAACACTTCACAATGCTTCCAAATTTAGAATAATGGCAATCTTCGCAGGGTCCACCATCAGTCCCTGTTTGCAGAACACATGTCCCAACAAGTTTCCAAAGGGAATGAGGAATGTGCACTTCTTAAGGTTCAACACAATCTAATGTTATCGGCAAGTATCCAACATCAAGCGTAAGCTTGCTATATGGTGCTTAACTAATTCGAAGGCATTCCAATCATCCAGATAGACCTCCAAGAACTTGTGGATGTATTCTTTGAATGCAGCAACAATAATGCGCGAAAAGATGGCTGGCACATTCTTCAATTCGAATGACATAATGGTTTATTGAAATTAGACCCATTTCGTTGCAAAGGTCATTTTTCTCCTGTCCTTTGGCATGATCTTGATATGATGGTACCTTGAGAACCCATCTGTGAATGAGTATGCTTCCTGGCTGCCAACATTTTCCAAAACTTCATTTGTGAATGGTGTCGGGAACGGGTCGTGTACATAGGTGTCGTTCAGCGTCCTGAGGTCCACGCATATTCTTATTTCGCCCTTTTTCTTCTTCTCCTACACTACCATAGGACTCACCCAATCAGATTCTTCCACTGGCTCAATAATTCTAGCTGTGAGCATTTTGTCTAATTCTTCGTGAACCTTTGCCTCATATTTCAGATTTAAGCGATAAGGCCTCTACTTCATCGGCTTCATGTCGGATTTCAGGGTGATCTTCATCATCCCTAAGTCGCCAATGATCCCTTTTAAATCTGTAATTTTGGTCGGGAACAAGTCTTGGTATTCGCAGAGTAACTTAGCGACCTTATCTACTGTGGCATCTTCCCAATAGTCTCCAAGCATTGCATACTTTGGTTCCGCCTCCGTTCCAATGTTTACCTACTTCGTTTTTAGTGGCACGGTGATGTCGAGATCCTCAATCAATGGTCCTCAAACCTTGCGATAGCCTTTCATTTCTAGAATTTTAATATTTCATGGGTCTTCATCATCCTCCTCAACATTTACATTGTAACACTCCAACGTGCAGCTCAGCTGTGTCGCCCACTCTAGCTAAAGCACTTCCATTGGTTCCTAGGGTATTTTGAAGATAACTGCTTTTACTGCTTGTAGCGCATCATCAACAGTATTCGACCAATGATCTTCAAACGTGAAGGTTAGCAGGAATCCTTCACGCAAGATATCCCATTCGTTCGTGCCATGTCAGAGCTCTGTCTCAGTATACCAATTCATGGGTATAACATCTAGAGTATGATAGAATGAATGCACCCATTCAGGTTGTGGCTCTTCCCCGTAGACCTTAGTCCATTTCGCAAGATATGTATGTGGATCTTTTCATTTGTCATTCTTGTCTGCTAGCCGCATATATGGTTTCCTAAATCATAGGCGCATCATCCTTCTGCATCCGTGCCAATTCTCAAAGCTTCTCTGATGCATACCCCACCATCTTGTGGGCATAGCGTGTAGTGCCCATTTCAGAGCATCAAAACGTTGTTGTTCCGACACTTCCCTTTCAAATTTGTTCAGAAAGTCATCCACCATTGTCAACCCATCATACCTAGGCAGATACCTTATCTTCGTGGTTACGTAGCATAGTGATCTTATCATTGTGTTGCAATTAAGCATTGTTACTTCATGCAACCAATTCTACCATCGCTCTATTTCTTTGTCTGAATCTGAAGTGCAAGAGCTTTTGTTCTCCCATGAAATCCTACCATCTGTAGTTGGATTCACCCAATCCTATTCACATGCGGTTATCTTGTAGATACAATCTAGCTCGTTGTCTCTCTCATCGTCGCGCACTAGCTCCGTGTACCGCACTCCTTCTGCAAGGTCTAACAGTACCACTACGCGCAGTGACTTTTTTTCAAAAATCATTTTTCGCTTCTTCAGATTTATGACTCCATTCATATCATTGGCCCAATTTATGCCTAGTAGCGCAGGATAGGGATTTTTGTCGTCGACAATCTCTATCACTTTGAAATCCACCAACGTGCTCGCACCTTCAACATGGGCCTACCCATACACTCCCATGTTTGCTTTGGTAGCACATTCACGTCTGATCCTAGATCTGAATTACTTGATCCATTTCATATTCCCCAATTTGCGCAGTCAATCAAGTTTCCCTTCCTGTTCGTAATGCATGCTTTCCAATTTTTCAGACTGCGCGAGGTGCTCCTGACCTAGTACACCTAGTGATAAGTTCCTGTAGCCCTTTCACAGCTTTATTGTTGCACAAAAATTTCATACATGTCTCCAAAAAGGTAGTGAGCATTGAAGGATCCATCGCTGGTTCTAGTTGATCCTTACTACCTGAAGTGAAGGCCTCCGTGAAGCTCTTCTTAGCTTCCATGAATGTCTTCTTCATGTGCTCCAAATCAAATTTTGGTTCCTTTTTAGGAGCTTTGCGAACCCATGCACTTTCTTCTTGTTGCTTACCTTTATCATTTCCAATTGTGATACTGCTTATGAGCACTATGTTTACATTCGAGTCTTCTTCGCACGGCACAGACCTCATCATTTGCAAATTCTGAGTTGAGGGAGGCTGGAGTACCCCTTTTTCGCACAGCCTCGCTATCAAGGTAGGGCAGTCTTCTACCTCATGATCAAATTGAGTATAATACAAACATGATGTTCTTGTCTGATTCGTACAATCATGGGCATAGTGTCCAGGCCCTCTGCAATTGTAGCAAATTAGTTGTCTGCGACCCCTTCCTGGTCCCATTCCACCTCGTCCTCGTCTGTGCCCCTGAAATCCAATGTGCGCCATTCCTGCATTTGGGTTGAGGGCTCGCATTTCGGTCTGTACCCTGTAGACAGGAGTTCGATCCATCATTATTTTGTAGCTTCTGCAAGTGTGTTCATCATGGCCTACCAACCTACAAAAATTACAAAACAATTGCTGGGATGTTTGCATGTACTTATTCAATAGATGACAATTATATGTAGTGTGTTTTCCTCCTATCTGACAAATTGCACACCATAATGCAAACACTGTGCTTGGTCCTGCTTGTGCCTTAGGTCTCCTCCCACCAAGTAATTCACGAATACTAGATGGTGGTCCTTGTCATGCCCTTGGCCCTTGCATTTTATGCACCACACCTCCTCACGTGCCTCTGGCCGAGGTGTCTTGTCTTGTTTCAAACTCTGCATTTCCAGACACAAATTTTGTAGTTGTGCATGGATTTGTTTGACTCCCAGACCAGGATCTTGTATAGGGGTCTCATGCAGTCTCATTTCCATCTCCAAGGATTCGGCCTAAGTGGAAATATTTTGTTGTGACAGCATTGTCCTTAAATGCGGTGTTAATGACATGACAAACCATGCACAGTGTTGTCCATCTGTTAAAGTCATGTTGGATTCACGAATCATACTCTTCAATCTTTGGTCAAAATCCCATGGGTTCTCATCTGAGAGCATTGCGATCTCCTTAAACCCGATAATTGATTGTGTCTCTGACTTTGGCCTGCTAAATTCCATGTTTAGCGTGGCCTGTATTTCTATGATTCCCATGTTTGGATGGTTATTAGAATGCTTAATATACCATGTTAATGCACGATCCTACAACACACTCACCAATGTAGCCATTTTTATGTTGTCATCCATGACTCCTTGTGCTTCCCATACTGCTCTTACCACGAACCAAAATTGGTCTGGATATTCATTCCCTACTCTTATGAATACTGGTAGTTTGATCGCACTTGCCATATTGAACTGTGGTGGTGGCGGAGGTGGAGTGGGTGGAGATGGAGATGAAGATGGTGAAACATGTGGCAGTGTAGGTGGAGGTGGTAAGCACGGAATTCGATGCCTTATCTACCTGACCACACTTTTCAGAGAAACTTTTGCAAGTTCTTCCTCGCTTTCCCGCGAGGGTGAAATTAAGGGACTAGTTTCTAACTCTTCACTACATCCATTTTTGTAGATCTTCCCACTTCGTGTAGTCCCAAACATTAATTTATTTGCATAACCCACTTTTCACACAGTATCATATTAATCCAAGTATTCAAAGATTTAATATACTTACCTCACGACCCTTTGAGGAAGCGTCGTTCCGCCTCACTGTAGCTAACGATCGTATCTACCGTGAACTAAGTGATAAATCCTCCTATAATTCGATCGAGCCAATGATCTATAGCCCGTGCGATCTTATCTTCTGATGCTTCTAATCTATGCACTAATTCTGGAGTCCACATGATTGGTTTATCGAGCCTACACCTTCCTTGACTATCTGCTAGCTTCGCGATCCACTCATACAGCTCAGAAGGAAAAGATGGAAAGAAAATTTCGTGAATTTCCATATATAAGTAGCGCTCTAGCCATTGTTCCTTTGATACTCATGGATTCTTGTTTTCCTATGCTGGGAACTCATGAATCTTTCTGTCCAACTACCCTTCAATTTCCTTCTTCATTGGATTCCAGGGACATGACATCAGACATCCCTTATGCAAATCTAGGTCTCGGCAATGGAACCATTTGTTGGCTTGTAGGGGCCTAACCTAGGTTCAGAGGTGATTTAGCCAAACAAATCTTGGTACTATTGGCCCTTTCGACAAAATTCCGTGAAGCATGGACTGAGGTCTCACCTGAAGTAGTATGGGATGGTGCTAGAACCAGGTTTCCGCACCCTGGAGATGTCTAATGATTTTTGGTGGTCTGCGGTTCGACCCTACATGCACATCACTACACGCATCTACATGTACCTCGCAGCCTGAGACACTGCCTTCATGCAGCCTTACTCGGGAGCCGAACAATGTTATTACCCAAGTCCTTACTAGTAATCCTATCTAAGTTTATTAACTTAGCTTATTTATATGCTTTCAGTTATAGTTAACAATATTCACAATTCATACAAGTGCGTGCATTAAATAAACAATATAAGTGCGATTCATATCCAACAGATAATAACCCAAAACAGATACACGTAATTTAGATAAAACTTCTCATTATTATTCTTTCTCTTTGGTTACAGAGTTTATTCTACCCTGCGCACTTAGTTGAAGGGGTCTACGGACTCTACTAGGCCTTTGTGCACTCAGCTGCAGAGCCTCTTCCTACTACTATGACCCAAGACATGCTTAGACACTTTCTTTGTAATTCTATCTCATAATTTGCTCTTTCTTTCTTTGCTATCTTTTCCACTTAGAGATTTTCTCTATTTATACAATCCCTTTGTCTGTAGACCATGGGTAGGCCGACGTTACATTCAAAACTTAGGGTGGACAACCCTATGACTCTAAAATACACTTCACGCTCTGC
Source organism: Pinus taeda (assembly GCA_000404065.3). Classification (NCBI taxonomy): domain Eukaryota; kingdom Viridiplantae; phylum Streptophyta; class Pinopsida; order Pinales; family Pinaceae; genus Pinus; species Pinus taeda. The sequence goes on along the minus strand of APFE030825724.1, from coordinate 50,899 downwards.
GGCCGCAATTTGCGGAGTTTTTACAACAATAATACTCAAAACTTGGGCTTTGAGCCCCAAAACATGTTGTGGGGGGATTCCATGCCCAACACTTGTGAAAACTTCAGGGTGGTAGGGTGGTGCTAGGGTGAGTTGTAGCTCATTGGGTGTTGGGGCATCTGTTCAGTTGACTACTAAAGAATCTTGAGCATTGGAGCGTCCATCTAGTGGGAGATGGAGTAGAATGTTTTTCTAGAATTCTAGGAAGTTGTTTCTTTCATTTTAGTTGGGGTTGAAGATTAAAGAATTTATTAGAAAAGCATTCGGCGGTTTTCGACCCGGAGGGGGTTTTCCACCTAAAATATTTGTGCCTCCTGGGTTCTTTTATTTACTGTTATTACCGTATAAACATTAATAATAATTGAAGATTAACTAATGCTCTGAAAAATATTTAAAAGTGTTAATTTCTAAGGAAATTGATTCACCCCCCCCCCCCCCCCCCGCCGCTCAGTATTTTCCAACAATTGGAATCAGAGCTTGGTTCCTTTCAGTAACAACTTAATTGCTAGAAGTTAGTTTCCAGAGCATAGAGATGGGAAAGTCAAAGAAGCAGGTTACAAGGATTTCAAAGGAAGGTACAGGTACAACAAAATCTCAAGAAAGTGATTATTGTAATACCAACCCTTGATTTTGATGCAGATAATTACTAGATATGGGAATCCAATATAGAAGTATCTTTGTAGGCACATGGAGTATGGGAATCAATTGTTTTTGGAGACACATCTATCGACGAAGCTAAAAGGTACAATTCAAAGGCCATGAATGTAATTTTGAATGTTTTGCCAAATTATGTGAAAACAAAAGTTGGTCAATGTTCAACAGCTAAATCTCTTTGGGGAAATCTTCATAATCTCTATTCAACAAAGAAATCAGGTCAAGATCATATTGAAAACTCAGATCCTTCTGTGTATGATGAAGAAGGGTTGACCATAGAAGAATTTTCTAAGGAGAAAATCAAGCTTATAAAGGATCTCAAGGCTGAGAAGATCCGTTCTAATACTCTTGAAGAACGAGTTCAAGGTATCAAAATTGAAGTTGAAGAACAAAAATGTATTGAAGAGTCACTTCAAAGGAAGTTGGAAGAAATCAATAATACATTGACATGAGACCTCAAGAGTGAATTCCAACAGAAGCAACAAGAACTCGACACAACATTTACAAATATTAGAAGGATCACACAATAGATGCAGGAAGCAAAAATTGAAAGGAAGGAATCTAATCAAAGATACATATTTGTCGTTGACCAAAAGCAAAAGGAATTAGAAAAATCTTCAATATAAATAAGCAGGCTCAGGATTGAAAATGAGAAGCAGAAGGAATAAATACAGGTTCTCAACAAAGAAGTAGAGAATACCACTCTTCTCAAGCTACAAGTTGAGGAGGATGAAAAAAGAAGGAAGATCTTGAAAAGATGGTTTCAAGAAGCTCTTGCTCAAAAGCAAGAAGAACTTGGTGCAACTTGTGACGAGATCAACAAACTCAAGGGATCGCAAAAAGAATACTTACAAGATAAGACAGATGAAGAAGTGAAAATGAAGGCAATTAAAGATGGTAAAGCTCCAGTTGGTGAAGGCACAAGCTCCATAGCTTCGCAAGATGATTCTAAGAAGGAAGTTGATCAGAGTGAAAAACCAAAGAAGAATGTTGCAACTCCAAAGAACAAGACCAAAGCAATCAAGAACAAAGGACCACAAGAAACTACAACACTGCCTCCAAAGAAGAATGAAAAATCTTCCAAGTATGTTCATTTATTTAATGGTTATTGATTTTTATGTGCTAACTATGGACATATGGCTAGGGATTGTGAAGTTTTTGACAGGTACAATCATTATCTACAAAACCCTAGAAGTAAGTTTGCAGGATCACAAGACAGGTTCCACGATGATTTTGTAAAAAGAGAATACATGCTAGATGGGCCAAATATTGAATGTTTCAAATGCCATAACCATGGCCATAGCACTCATGGTTGTAGATATCAGATGGAATCACCTATGGACAACATTGAATGCTTCAAGTGTCATAACTATGGGCACATGGCTGGAGATTGCAGGAATAAGAAGGTTTGGAAAAGCAAACAAGTACAGGAAGACAAAGCAGATAACAAGGTTTCAGTAGTTATGCTTTCAGGATTTGTAAAAGAAAAAGGTCATGAGGAATTATCAGTTGCTTCAAATAATGACTCAAGTCAAGATGGCTTGTTAGGTGACTCACTGTTTTGAATAATCTGGTTTGTTGACTCCTTAATGTTTGTACAAGAGGAATCTATGCAACAGTATATGGCACAAGTCTACGATTGACAGGAAGGTAGTTTGAACAAGATGGTAGTTTCATTAAAGATTCAAGGGGAGCAAAACAGTTGAAGGATTACAGGTTACCAGGAACAAGACAAGATTATTCTGCAAAGGATATGCACAAGTGGAAGGAATTGATTTCGACGAAACATTTGCACCAGTCGCTAGAATGGAAGCCATTCAGATGTTTCTCGCCTATGCATATTCAAGAAAAATAAAATTCTATGAAATGGATGTTAAGTCAACATTTCTGAATGGAGAATTAGAAGAAGTAGTTTACATGAACAACCTAAAGGTTTTCTACTATCAGAAAAAGAACAATATGTTTGCAAGTTAAAGAAGGCTCTGTATGGTCTCAAGCAGGCTCCCAAAGCATGGTATGCTCGTCTTGACAGATATCTACGTCAACAAGGGTTCAAGAAAGGTACTGCTAATAGAAATCTTTATGTACAAATAGATAAAGATAATTTAACAATCATTGAGGTATATGTGGATGATATAATATTTGGTAGAAATGATAATCGAATAAGTAAGAACTTTTCTACAAAGATGCAAAGTGAGTTCAAGATGTCTTTACCTGGTGAGTTCACATACTTCTTAGGGCTTCAAATATCTTAGCAAGAGAAAGGAATATTTATATGTCAATCCAAGTACATCAAGGAAATGCTCAATAAATTCAAAATGGAAGATTGCAAACTCATCCTTACTCTGATGGTAACAGGTTACAAATTGGGCATAGATGACCCATATAAGGATGTAGATCAGAGGTTGTACAGATCTATGATTGGTTGTCTTCTATATGTAACAGCCTCCTGGCTAGATGTTATGCAAGCAGTTGGACAAGTAGAAAGATTCCAAGCAGCACAAAAAGAATCACATATTATTGTCGTCAAAAGAATTCTTCAATATCTAAAGGGCACAACAAAATATGGCTTGTGGTATCCCAAGGGAAAAATTCTCATTATTCAAACCTTTACAGATGCAGATTGGGCAGGAAGCATTCATGATCGTAAGAGTACTAGTGGAGCAACATTCTATCTAGGTTGTTGTCTCATATCAATGATGGTTGAGAAAAAAGAAAACCTCAATCTCATTATCTACAGTGGAAGAAGAATGCATCGTAGCGGAAACTTGTTGTACTCAAGTCCTTTGGATGAAACAAACTTTGCAATATCTTCAAGTACAATTGAGTGAGCCTATTCCCATCTTGTGTGATAACACCAGTGCCATTAGCATCTCCAAGAATCTTTTTATGCATTTAAAAACAAAGCACAGTCCGATTAAATATCATTTTGTTATAGAGTAGGTCGCTAAAAACAATATCAAGCTTGAATATGTTGGTACAGAAGAAAAAAATCATTGATATCTTCACTAAACCTTTACCTCGTGAAGCATTTAAATATCTTCACTAGAAGCTTGGGATTCTCCCAAGTTCTCATTAGATTTTCCTTATTCAGAAAATAAAGGGGGAGTGGAAGTGTGTACAGGTATGCAAGATGGCTGTGTGTCAGTGGGAGTTACCCTTTTCTATGGATGTCAAAGGGGGAGAGAACGCAATAGGAAGAGGTTCCCTGATTGCAGGGGGAGTACTTGTGTTGCCATCAATGCCAAAGGGGGAGATTGTTGATATACAGATGATCTGAGGTTGTCATTCATGTCAACCCAAGAAGCACCAAGGGCTACCTTGATCTTGCAAGGGAATTTTGACTTGACAAATTACTCTATTTTGATTCAAGGATCTTCTATATAGATTCTACTCGTCAAGATGTTTCTGTCGATATATGGCACGCCAAGTAATTCTTCACGGTTTGAGAGATATTCATGTTTGAAGTTAGTAACCCCAATTAGTGGGCTAAAACCCTATGGGGTTGTGGCATGGCACTCATAATTGGTTTTTTTCATTGAATAATCATTAATTAATCATTTTTTAAGCTCCTAAAATCCCTCCAACATTCTCTATAGAATCCCCTCTCAACTCTATAAAAAGAAAACTCATATATCCTCCAAATGAAGTGATCGTGGCATTTTTACTATAACTTCATTTCTACGAAGTATTAGATTCTGAAATGAAAAATCATTTGATTCACAATCCTAATGAACATTGTGACCTAATTTCAGATCTTAGTTCATTATATTTTTGGAGATATGATCTGTGGAAGTTAGGGTTTTTGCAAAATCCCTAATTTCATCTCAAAGAAGTGACTTTGGGAAAATTGTCATAACGCTCTCTCTGAGAAGAGGATTGGAATTCTGGAAAAAGTGGTGGATAGTGCATGGACTGTAGCTTTCTTTGTATCAATTTGAGAGATGAAGGAGGAAACACATGGCACATCGTACAAGTTCGCTCTACTGAACTAGTCCATAATTAGGTCATTGTGAGAGATTGGGCATAACTTTGCCTTGAAGAGTCCAAATCGGGTCAGACCTGTGGCATTGGAAAGAAGACTGGGAGGGCTTCTACAAGACCAAAGATCACATGATGGGGATCTGAAATCGTATAGATACATTAGATTAAATATCGTGCTCCTAGAAGGCAAGAAAAACTACACAATCTAAACTTTGAAACGGGAACCCATACTGTTACCCGTTTTATAGAGATAGCAAAAAAGTGACCCGAATTTCGAACAGGGGTTATGCAGAACACACATGTGTTTTTTACAGCTTAGTTTTTGGCACTATAATTTTTTTTTATGTGCAGTGTGTTTTATAATGGTAGTGTTTTTTATGCTGATTTAAAAACGTGGTAATTCTGCACCAAACTCTTTTTCTAAAAGGTCTTTTTTTTAACTTTTTTAATTTTCTAATGTATGAAATGTAAATAATTATTTTGTAACCTTAATAATTTTTGAAGTGGTCTTTGTCTTCATATTTTCTTGTTTTTATTTTAATTTTATTTTTTTTTATAGTGAGGTTTTTATTGTTTCGCATATTTAAAGAAGAGGGTTGATATTTTGAATTTTTGATATTCTACATATTTATACATTGTTAATTAATTTTTCAATCCACAAGAAATAATTATTTCTAAAAAACAATATTTTCTAACAATTGACATAAAAATAGCCATTTTTAACATAAATATAATTAAAAAACTACACCTTTTGATAATTTTTTGCTACAATTGACATGCGAAAATCACAATTTTTATACGAAATTTTTAATAAAATAGTTAAATAATAGTTTTTTATGAATTTACATGTCAAGAAAATAATAATAATCACTTTTTTTTTTTCCACAAAAAAATAATGGTTACCTTAAAAATTAATGCGAAATCACATATTACAAATTTGAAACATAACAACCTTAATTGAGTGTATATTCTTTCTCATTAAATATCAAAGTACCAAAAGATGAAGTATAAAACTTAATAATTACAAAAAATGAGCTTGATTTCCAGCATAAATTAAATTTAATCAACAATTGTCACGTAATCCAAACTCTTTCGTCCTCCTAGAGTTTAATCCTTGTTTTCTTCCATCAATATTTTCTACTTTCCCTTTTTGCTCAATTTTCATCTTCTAATGGATTCCAGTCTGCCAATCTCCCAATGTATGTCTTTCCAACATCCATGTAGGTGGTTTGAGGTTCCTTTTGCCTTTTTTTCCACACGTGATCACTAAACCCTTTCAACCCAATTTCTTGCATTGCATCTGGAAGAAATTGAAGAGCATTAATTCTTTGCTGAATGAAATTGCATTGTAATGGATCTTTCTCAATTGTAATGCAATTTCTTCCTTTTTGAAGGTAGCATGCTAGTGTTGTACCTAGTTATCAAGCACAAAAAAAATAATGAAGTAAATTAGTAAAATGACATATTAATGAAAAAAATAACATATTGAAATTCAATTCTATATAATAAAACTTACCTGAGCCAGAAAATAAATCTAGAAACCAATCTCCTTCATTTGAACATATGTCTATGTTGAAGCCCTGAAAATTGGGTCAACAACAAGGGGGATACCCGCCCGGTCCGGACCTTGGTTGGCAGCTCCTTTTCCGTTTGGTATAGCGAGTCCAACTGGGGATAATGGGACCAGTTTCCCACTTTGTGTGTGTGTGTGTAAGATTAATTGATGTTCCTGGCTTTAAAAGATTCTAATTGGGGTGATCTACTTCTAATTCTAATCTAATGACATGTAATTGTATTCTAAAAAAGCAACAACATCTAAATCTATACTAACCTGGGTTATGATTCTTCTGTTATGCGATCTAAAATGATTTCAGATAATAATCGGTAATAAAGATAATTCAACTGTTATAAGAAAATAATTCAATATAGATCAATCACTTCGCATAAAAGTTAGGCGAAACAGTTGCGTAAAACATATCACATAATAAGTTGTTCATATATCAAGCATAAATAAATAGCTATCACCGTACAAAAGTGCCAAATGATAACTCAGGCATTCAAGAATTAACATATAAATAACTGAATTTAAATATCACTTTAACACAGGAAATAGAAACAGTTAAGAGATAAAAGTACCATTTATAACTAGTTCTACTCATGAGCTTCAAGTGATAGCGACTTATCTCTTCTCAATCCAACATCAACTAAGAGTATAGAAGTGCAACATCAGTAGCATATATCAGATGCAAGAATCAATAAATCATGTTCCACTCATTCACCAAAACCTCCTCGGAGGGTGCAAGAGTGCATGTTCTGAGGACAAGTTTTTGATAAATTTCTAGACCCTTCTCTAAATGCATGAGAAGGGTTTAAATACTACTAACTATGTCTAAAAATAACTTATTTACAAAAATTTAGGATACGGTTTAAATGACCGTCCCTTTTCCAGGGAAACTAAAATAAAACTATTTCTAAAATTAAATCTAAAACTAACTATTTCTGTATTTTCTCCTTAATGTCGCAAGCATTCAGCATTTGCCTGAGAAGAGTCAGTTAGCTGACTTTAGCCTTTAAATGTGCTGCAAAAACGGAATCAGCAAGAGTTGACACTATCTTTTCGGTACTGGGCTTACAGGAGACTGAGCAATTAGAGGCTTTCCATTTCGAGAAGTTTTACCCAGCGATGCGCGATTAGCGCTAGCGCTATTCGCGCATCAAAAACTGCCTTTGTTTCTTAATCCGGACTTCCTTAGTGCGATTTTCGCCTCTTGCATGTTTTCTTGTAGCAGATGTAAAGTTGAAATTTTGTGAAAATAATGATTCTGAGAGCGCTTGACCTTGAGCCTAAACTGCCTGTATTTGATGTCAGTGCTGTATTTTGATTCAAGGATCTTCTATATAGATTCTACTCGTCAAGATGTTTCTGTCGATATATGGCACGCCAAGTAATTCTTCACGGTTTGAGAGATATTCATGTTTGAAGTTAGTAACCCCAATTAGTGGGCTAAAACCCTATGGGGTTGTGGCATGGCACTCATAATTGGTTTTTTTCATTGAATAATCATTAATTAATCATTTTTTAAGCTCCTAAAATCCCTCCAACATTCTCTATAGAATCCCCTCTCAACTCTATAAAAAGAAAACTCATATATCCTCCAAATGAAGTGATCGTGGCATTTTTACTATAACTTCATTTCTACGAAGTATTAGATTCTGAAATGAAAAATCATTTGATTCACAATCCTAATGAACATTGTGACCTAATTTCAGATCTTAGTTCATTATATTTTTGGAGATATGATCTGTGGAAGTTAGGGTTTTTGCAAAATCCCTAATTTCATCTCAAAGAAGTGACTTTGGGAAAATTGTCATAACGCTCTCTCTGAGAAGAGGATTGGAATTCTGGAAAAAGTGGTGGATAGTGCATGGACTGTAGCTTTCTTTGTATCAATTTGAGAGATGAAGGAGGAAACACATGGCACATCGTACAAGTTCGCTCTACTGAACTAGTCCATAATTAGGTCATTGTGAGAGATTGGGCATAACTTTGCCTTGAAGAGTCCAAATCGGGTCAGACCTGTGGCATTGGAAAGAAGACTGGGAGGGCTTCTACAAGACCAAAGATCACATGATGGGGATCTGAAATCGTATAGATACATTAGATTAAATATCGTGCTCCTAGAAGGCAAGAAAAACTACACAATCTAAACTTTGAAACGGGAACCCATACTGTTACCCGTTTTATAGAGATAGCAAAAAAGTGACCCGAATTTCGAACAGGGGTTATGCAGAACACACATGTGTTTTTTACAGCTTAGTTTTTGGCACTATAATTTTTTTTTATGTGCAGTGTGTTTTATAATGGTAGTGTTTTTTATGCTGATTTAAAAACGTGGTAATTCTGCACCAAACTCTTTTTCTAAAAGGTCTTTTTTTTAACTTTTTTAATTTTCTAATGTATGAAATGTAAATAATTATTTTGTAACCTTAATAATTTTTGAAGTGGTCTTTGTCTTCATATTTTCTTGTTTTTATTTTAATTTTATTTTTTTTTATAGTGAGGTTTTTATTGTTTCGCATATTTAAAGAAGAGGGTTGATATTTTGAATTTTTGATATTCTACATATTTATACATTGTTAATTAATTTTTCAATCCACAAGAAATAATTATTTCTAAAAAACAATATTTTCTAACAATTGACATAAAAATAGCCATTTTTAACATAAATATAATTAAAAAACTACACCTTTTGATAATTTTTTGCTACAATTGACATGCGAAAATCACAATTTTTATACGAAAATTTTAACTAAAAATAGTTAAATAATAGTTTTTTTATGAATTTCATGTCAAGAAAATAATAATAATCACTTTTTTTTTCAAAAAATAATGGTTAACTTAAAAATTAATGCGAAAATCACATATTACAAATATTGAATGCATAACAACCTTAATTGAGTGTATATTCTTCTCATAAAATATCAAAGTCAAAAGATTGCAAGTATAACAACTTAATAATTACAAAAAATGAGCTTGATTTCCAAGCATAACTTAAATTTAATCAACAATGTCACGTAATCCAAACTCTTCGTCCTCTAGAGTTTCATCCTTGTTTTCTTCCTCAATATTTTCTACTTCCTTTTGCTCATTTTCATCTTCTAATGGATCTTCCATGTCTGCCAATCTCCCAATGTATGTCTTTCCAAACATCCCATGTAATGGTGGTTGAGGTTCCTTTGCCTTTTTTTCCACACGTGATTCACTAAAATCCCCTTTCTTCAACCCAATTTCTTGCAT
>APFE030825724.1:22162-36303 GCA_000404065.3 Pinus taeda | reverse complement strand
AATTAGTAGATCTTTTAAACCGATCTTTCAAATCATAAAGGTCTTCTAGTTTGACTACTGACTTAGGTATAGCATTGTTAGTGCTATCCTGTTGCAATTGTCAGTCATGTTGGTCTTTGTCAATTATTTGATTGGTATAGGATCCTTCAGATGTGAGAAAACTCATGATGTCAGCATCGTCGTTGAAAATTCTCCAATTTGTGATGTTATCAGGAATAGAAGGTCTAAAGATTAATTCTATTGAAAATCTATTAGGACTAAAATCTTCTGAAGGGATAAGTTTAGAAGCTACGTTAGGTAAAAGGTATGCACTTGCATTCTGGAGTCTGGGAATTGATGAAATATTCAATGCTATAAAGTGCTCAGTCAGATCTTGAGCTAAAGATTGATAATGTTTTAAATGACCTGATAAGCAATGTATAGTATTACGTACCTGTCTGAATACAATTTCAGAGTCTCCGAAAACTCGAAGGTATTTGACATTGAATCCAATTGCTTTGTACAACCCTTGGACTAAAGCTTCATACTCCACTGTATTGTTGGTGCAATCAAATTCGAGTTTGCAAGTTAACATAGTTTTATATCCTTCTGGACTAACTAGCACGCATCTTGCTCCTGCTCCTTCGTTAGATTTAGAACCATCAAAAAAAAATTTCCAAAATGAAGATTTATTTACAGGACTATCTAAAAAATTGATACATTTAGAACTATCTGTTTGAGAAGAATTTGACTTGAGATAAAAAAGAATGTTCTAAGTAAGGTGATGTGTGAGCATTAAAATTTCCTAGGAAAGAATCTACTAAGTAATTGCCAATAATGCTGTTGTTATATGCTACTGGTTCATTTTCCCCCTCGAGTTATGTTACTATGTATTTCTGATGTCGTTCTCGTTTAAATTTTAGTTGATTTGGTTTACCATTGTAGGGCAGCCACATGTGTGACCAATCAGTTGCGAAATATCCATGGAGTTTTTCTGACCAATCCCTGCTAAGAATTAAGCCATAAAATTCTAGAATATCGGCAACTAAAATGTCGATAATTTGACATACCATTGGGTTGGATGACAGCCTTATGTAACCTGATTCAATTCGCCAATTACCTTGACTTGTGATCGATCTAGCTAGACTATGTGCACAACAGATTTCTGTGGTTGAACGTTCAATTTTGTACATATTGACTTCGGTAAAATATTCGATGAAGCTCCAGAATCCACTAAACAATTATGCACATTTTTATTTAAAATTTCAAAAGTAAGAAGAAAAGGGGGAGTATGAGATCTCGATCTACCTCCAATTAATACGATGTCATTTGGATCAACCTTGTTAATCGCATTAGTCGGAGGTCTTCCCATGTCATGGGAAGCTTGAGAAATTACAGCGGCAGGAAAAGGTGCAACTGGCACAGCATGTAATTCTTTCAAAATTATCTTTTGCTAGTCTTTTAACTTGCTCAATTCATAAAGAGTGATGTTGGCCCGAGTTTTTTTCATATCTTCTATAATATTGTACTCCATTTCATCCGAAACGATCAATGTTTTAGATGGAGTAGAGGAATCTGTTTGGACTGGGCTGGTTTGAGTCGCTTTAGATGTTGTCTTCTTGGGTGCGAGTTTATCCTTCGTTTCCGAGCTTACGCTCTTTGGCTTAGGGGTATTCTGTGGGGGATCAAGCTGATTTCTGCTTCGTGTACTTACTGGGAATGCTTCTTGATCCTCTTCTTGTGGGAGGATGAAATACCACATTCCTTGTAACTCTACAAATTCTTCCTCATCAGTTTTCTCTTGAGTAGCGATCTCCTCTTCTTCTTCTTCAGATTCAGTGTTTGTAATAGCATTGGGGGGCTTTGAATCATTCGAGGGATTTCTTTTAAAAGCTTTGTATGGATTCTTTGAAGAAGTTTTTGCCATTTGTTTTTTAATGTCGACCATCTCGTTCGACATGTTCTTCAAAACTTTTTGTAATCTTTTTAAATCAAAAGGATCTTTCGATTGCTTTTTCTTGGGATCTTCTTTGAATGTTACCTTCTTAGACTTTCGTTCTTCGATCGTGGTCTTCTTTTCCAGGGCTATAATCCGTTTCTCTACAGCTATTGCTTCTTTCATGTTTTTAGCCAAATTTTTCTTATTAGCCCTATCCACAAAGATTACTATATTTGATGGTAATGCAGTAATGTACCATTCACTTCGCACTTCTTTGTTGGGCTTGGAAGCGGTAGGAATTTTGTTTAATAGTTTATTGAAATGAGAATTGAAGTCTTTGATAGGTTCTTTTGATTGGGCCCTGAGGTTTGACAAGTCACTAATCAACGTCGCAGTAGACCTATCATCACCAAACTTAATGAGGAATTGCTCCTTGAAGATGTCCCAACTAGTAATAGATCCAGATGGTAGTGAAAAATACCATGATCCGGCTATTCGTTGAAGGGTATATGGAAAAAGTCGAACGACAGCATCTTCGTTGGTAACTCCATTAAGATTTATGGATAGCATAAAGTTATTAATATGCTCTTCCGCTAGCATGCCTTCTTAAAGATTGAATTTAGGCAGCCATTTTTCAGGATGGGCTGGAAGCTGACTCAAGGGCACAGGCATTAAGATTGCCCCTGGATTGTTCCATGGAGATTGAGCCATCACTGATTTACTAATGGAAGGAAGTGGAGAAGATGATCCCTGAGGTCGAGAAGATGAGGATATAATAACTCCGGATGATTGAGAAGGGGATGTAGAAGTACCAGTAGGTTGGTGGACAATGATCTGGAGTGGCGAAGTGGATGGTTGACTTCGCGGTGAGGAGGTTGAGATGGATGATGATGGTGAAAGAGTCTTGCTATCGGACCCTTTAGGTGATTTCCTTGCTCTCTTCCTAGTGGGTAGAGGTAATTCAGTTGGCTGAACACCAAACTTTTCACTCTTTAATCTGGTTAAGGGATGAGCAGGGTTATATTGTGAAGTCACGCTGCCTTGAGATTTATCAGATCTTTGAGGAGATATAGAAAATCGTTGAAGTTTGTGAATCATAGATTCAATTTCAAGTGGTTCAATAGTAGATTGTTCTGAAATGTAAGGGTTTGTAGCAGCGACGGTTGATCCTACGACTTCTGGTGGTGGATTTAAAGCTTCTAACTGCAATGGAGAAGTCGGGGGAGATGGTGAGGGCGATTTACTCTCAGAATGGTATTTAGATTTGGACTTACTTTCCATTCATAGTTTGAGGCCCTCCTTCTAGCGCCAAATATGTTGAAGCCCCGAAAATCGGGTCAACAACAAGGGGGATACCCTCCCGGTCCGGACCTTGGTTGGTAGCTCCTTTTCTGTTTCCTATAGGGTTCTGACTGGGGATAATGGGACCAGTTTCCCACTTTGTGTGTGTGTGTAATATTAATTGATGTTTCTGGCTTTAAAATATTCTAATTGAGGTGATCTACTTCTAATTCTAATCTAATGACATGCAATTGTATTCTAAAAAAGCAACAACATCTAAATCTATACTAACCAGGGTATGATTCTTCTGTTAGGTGATCTAAAATGATTTCAGATAACAATCGGTAATAAAGATCATTCAACTGTTATAAGAAAAGAATTCAATGTAGATGAACCACTTGGCATAAAAATTTAGGCGAAACAATTACAAAAAACATATCGCATAGTAAGTTGTTCATATATCAAGAATAAATAAATAGTTATCACCATACAAAAGTGCCAAATGATAAATGAGGCATTCAAGCATTAACATATAAATAACTGAATTTAAATATCACTTTAACACAGGAAATAGAAATAGTTAAGAGATAAAAGTACCATTTATAACTAGTTCTACTCATGAGCTTCAAGCGATAGCGATTTATCTCTTCTCAATCCAACATCAACTAAGAGTACAAAAGTGCAACATCAGTAGCATATATCAGATGCAAGAATCAATAAATCATGTTCCATTCATTCACCAAAACCTCCTCCGAGGGTGCTGAGGACAAGTTTTTGATAAATTTCTAGACCCTTCTCTAAATGCATGAGAAGGGTTTAAATACTACTAACTATGTCTAAAAATAACTTATTTACAAAAAATTAGGATATGGTTTAAATGACCGTCCTTTTTCTAGGGAAACTAAAATAAAACTATTTCTAAAATTATATCTAAAACTAACTATTTCTGTATTTTCTCCTTAATGTCGCAAGCATTCAGCATTTGCTTGAGAAGAGTCAGTTGGCTAACTTTAGCCTTTAAATGTGTTGCAAAAACGAAATCAGTAAGAGTTGGCACCATCTTTTCGGTACTGGGCTTACAAGAGACTGAGAAATTAGAGGCTTTCCATTTCGAGAAGTTTTACCCAGCGATGCGCAATTAGCACTAGCGCTAATCGCGCATCGGAAACTGCCTTTGTTTCTTAATCTGAGCTTCCTTAGTGCGATTTTCGCCTCTTGCATGTTTTCTTGTAGTGGATGTAAAGTTGAAATTTTGTGAAAGTAATGATTCCGAGAGCTCTTGACCTTGAGCCCTAAACTACCTGTCTTTGATGTCAGCACTGTTTAGTATTCCTTTAACTATTTCTGTGTAGGGGAGAATTTTGGGTCTTGCCACTCTCCGGTGCAAGAATGAACTAGCTAACTCTACAACTGATGCTTCAGACGACCTTGTTGAGCCTGTAGTAGTCGTAAATCCCATTACTTTAGGATTTATTTCCTCAAATAGATTATGTATGCCTTCCCAGGTGAAAAAACCCGCATTTATGTTGCATGCTGTGTCTTTGTGCAAGGGTGCCTTTTCTCCGTCTTTAGATATTAGAGCCTCGCCTATTTTCACCGTCGTTTCCTATACACTGCTTTGTATAACCTTTTGTTCTTCGTTCCTGCAGTTTACAAGTGAGGTGAGAGTAATGATAATAAATAATGATGGGAATGCTTTGACTGCTGAAGACATTTAAAAATATGCCACCTTACGTGAACTGGCTCTTTGATAAACTCAAAACTAGATTTCATTAACAACTAGCAACTACTTCATTAATGAGCATTAAAGCACATAACCAATCTCGTTTAAAGGAAACACTTTTCCTTGAATAATGAAGCAGAAAAATTTGCGATGAGACGATTTTGCGATTTGCTTTGCAATATCGCAGATCGCTGCATCACATAATCGCAAGATCGCAAGATCATTCTATCGTTCTATCATAAGATCGTTTTGTCGCATTATCGCAACTTTGCAGTATCGCATGGTCGCAACATCGCATAATCGCAATATCGCATAATCGCAATATCGTATGTTTTGTGTTAAGCAGTTTCTTGCGAGGCGCGATTTTGCGATATGTGCTATCGCATATCGGCGTTTTCTACAGTTTTTTATTATAAGTGTGCTTCTAAGGCTTGCGATGCAATATATGTTTATCCTTATGCAATTTCTCATTGCATTCTCACGATTTTAGATTTTAGCTTGTAAGTAGGCATGTTGTTATCTTTTCTGCAATACAATATCCTTTAAGGAGTGAATTTGTCTTCCCTCATCACAAAACTTAAGTTTTTTAGATATTTTCAAAGGTATTTTCTTAAGTTTACGATGGTAAGTTTTATTGAAAAGGAAATACAATCACTAATTGATTTTTTTGAATTTTAGCTAAGGGTCCCCATTTATTTAGTATTAGTCACAACACTAAATAAAAAGGGGGGTTGTTGGTGGCCACAACAGTCTATAAGATAGTTAATCAATAATTGTGGTTTTTGATAAATGTTAACTATCTCTCCTTTTGATTCTTTGTCTTCATATGTTAGTTTTCTCACAACAGCATCGTAACTCAGTATTTGGCTATGACTCTTTCCATCCACCCAATTAAAAATCATAGACATATAGCTATTTTCTTTTGCCCAACTATCAATATGAATGAACTCACAATCATTTATAAATACTTGATCGTCACGGTTAAGAAGATTTGAATTTTGCCTGTAACATGAAATAGTAAAATTTCAATCAACTTGTACATAAATGAATTTTTCAGCATTAATCAAATATACATTTTAAACATCTTACCATGTAAGCTGCATCCTTGAATTTGTTTTCCCTCTGAAGCTTGACAATATCATTCCCAATTGTGTGTCTGAATGAAATGTCACAAATCTCCGTAATGGTGATGACATGACTTCTACAAATCCCACAACCAGTTTACTAAAAGCTTGATAAGTATAAGGGTCACTATCATAGTCAATATTTAGAATATTGAAACCATGGGGAATATCTGCAATAATTAGGGTATACTCCCTTTTAGGTATGAGTTTAGAAATGTCTTCACAATCGCCTTGTATTACTTGATATTGAACAGTGTCTAGCCCATTCCAAATGAAATGAGTAAGAGTTGGATCAAGTTCAACATTCTTAACACGCTGCTTCCTTAGTCTTTCAGTCTTTATTTTTTCAATAAAGGTTCTGAAGCTAGACTTTGGCGCTCCATTATCATCCTTCTTCATCTTTTAGAAAATAAACAAATATATGTGTAAGTTATAAATTAAAAATAGTACAGAGATGAATAAAAACAAATGTGTAATTCAGGATACCTTTTTAAATGCAAGATAAAAAGCTTTTAATGTTGATGTAGAACTTGAATCTGGATAGTTGTGTACGACATCATCCCAACTATCTTCATTCAACAATCTAACCAATTGTTCTTGAATTTTCATGTAAAATTTATGACTACATAGATAAAGTAACAAAAAGTCAATATAATGATATGTATAACAAATACTACCAAGAACAACATGTTTATTTAAAATAAAATTATAATCTAGAAATAAATAAAAATAATTCAACAAACTTACTTTTGAAATTCCTCAAACATTTCCTCCAATGATAATTCCCCTCACTTCACACGAGATAATATTATTTTGACAATCTTTTCATCTTTCACTCCTTGCATTGCTCTCCAAGGTGTGATAGTCATATCTTCTGGAAGCTGCTTCAAGTCAGGACCTAATTTACTGCCGCCACATATCAATGGCTTAGACTTTTTAACCTTCTGGTTTTTAATGCCAATGTTTTCCCACATGCTAAAAATCTCATCAATCAAGTGCCAAACATCTCTAGTTCTAAATGCCAATTGGAAAATGTTATCAACACCTCTGAATATATCTCTAAGAAGGTTGTGTTTTCCACCTTTTGAATTGGGTTTCTCTTCAATTTGATAGCCTATTTCCATACAACATTCCCTTTGGAAATCTGTAGTAACATTTATCCTATCCCCGCCACATTTTTCTTGAAATTCACTATGAATAAATCTAACCCTTTGGATGAAAGTCATAGAGATCCTATATTCATTATCTGAATTATGATCCCATGCCACTAACTTTGTTCCTGTATCTGATAAACCAGCGTAAATGATACATTTCATTGTTTCAAAACGTGGGTTATTGGGATATTCCTCCATCAATTGCCCTTGAGCTTCTACAAAATGGTTCCCCCCAAGCACATAATAACTGTATTCAAAACATTTTGACTTATCAAATGCTTCTTTGTTGGGAACTTGAACTGGATCAACAAGAAGCACATAATTAACCACATGAGCATATGGATTATACCTCATCAATGTCTTCAAGTTGTGAACATGTAGATGGTGTGGTTTTCTTACTTTATATTGACATTATCCTTCACTTGCCTTATAGGTTTGTCTGACATTAAGTTGAAATGTACGACCACCATCAATTAAGTTTCTCTTTGTCAAATTCTGTCGAATGGCATTTTGTTTTTTTTTATAATTCCATCCTCTAAATCAGCTCCTGGTGTAACAATTTCTCTGCTTTCTTTTGAAGTTTCACTAGGTTCTTGACTGTTGGTAATGACTACTTCAAAATCTTCAACTTTACTTTTCTTCATCATAGCATTCTCAATAGATTTATTTTTGGGCATTGTTACTTTTGGTATTTTACGGCTCTTCTCAGTTCCAATGTCATCTTCAGTAATGGCAACATATGCTTCACTCTCAGTTTCAACTTCATCGTCCTCAAAAGTAACTTGTCTACCCTTGCTAGATTTATCCACTAGAGGCCTTTTTTTATGATCCTTTGGATGTAGTTTTGTAGCATCATCAATTACTACATTTTTCTTGTTTTCCATATGTTCTTCTGGCACTGAGTAAAAACTGTTGACAACTTTCATGATATCATGCTCTATGAAATGAATGCCTCCCAACCTAATTGAACAATTTTCAACAAAATTCTTCCAAACAAAATATCATATGTCAATAAAAGCAAAATTAAAAAAATATAGTGAGACACTTCCAAGAAAACAAAATACAAATATAAATAGCAATACTTACAATGTTTTGTTTCATCTCATTTACGATTTGTTTACACAAATTTGTAGATACCTCTCTCGTGTCATACAATGAATATGTTAGTTGATATTTAATCCTTTCATGTGACTTGGGAGCTTTTGTAAGTATGTAAACAACTTCAGTGTCCGGTACCAAACACATATCTATTACTCTTCCCATCAGCTCAAAAATTCCATTTTCATTCGATATATCAATATATAGATATATGTTCACATTTTGGCTTTCTCTTTCTTTCACACACCAGATTCTTGCAGGGAATTTCACCTCTTTTGAATTCTTCCAGTCTGAAATCATCTTCTTATCATTTGAAGCACTTGAAAGATTTGTAGCCATGAGCTCAGGTGGAGTTCGTTCACCAATGTTTTTTGAAGATGCACCTTTAAGAGTCTTTGGTCCAGAAAGATTCACAGAAATATTATTTGATGCCATTTTCCTGAAAAATAGAAACACATAAATCAGTAAATAATGAAAACATATTAACTTAAATCCACAATGAAAATATATCATAAATTGTTAATTTGTATAATCAGATAATTGAAATTAAAAAAATATTAACACTAAGAAATGGCAGAAGCCCACTGACACCACCCCGTCCATCCGCGGAGTGGTAGGCGATTCGCCCAACCCCTAACCCCCTTCACCCCACGTCCACTCCCGTACCGCACTTCCACCCTTACCCCGCAATCGGACGACCACCACACCCACCTTACCCTTCAACCCCTGGCCCTAACCCCACGCACCCACAAACCCCCGGCCCATCCCCCATCCACCCCGACGCCCACACCTTACCCTCTCTTCCCCCCATCCTTCAGCACTGCACCCACCCCACCTCCGCAATCGGACGGTCACCTCAATCCCACCCTTACGCCCGCTTCCCCCTTCCCCCTACCCCATGCCCCGCCTAACCTCCCGACCCCTACCCTCTATCCTAGTCCCCCTTACCCCGCAACCGACCCACACCGTAAGGATCTGCAGTCCTTGGCATGCCCACCCGGTGTGTGACGGAGCTTGTTGGTGAACGAGCGAAGGTGAAAATGAGAAGTGCGAGCTCTACAACCAAGTGCACGAGGAACATAGTTATAATGCGTATGAGAAGTGGAGGGCGAGCTTGTTTATACGGTGGATAGCCTGGGCATTCACTTGATAAGTCGACGGTGGAAGGATTGTTAGGCGGGGAGTTGGTTGATGGGTCAACCAACCGCAAAGACAAACGAAGGCATTGATTTAGCATAAAACGCAGGTCGGTCGTGGAGATGATTTACCATGTGTGGAGCGTATATATATTGGCGCGTTGAGGTTCATTTGGACAATTCGGACTCAAGCATTCAAGGAGCAATGCGAGTGAGCAACACACAGTAGCAAGGAAAAGTGCGAAGGAAGGTGGAGCGGGTTGCAAGGAGGCGCAGGTTGTAATGCATCCGCTTTTGGGCAGGCATACATAGTAGAACATCGCATGGGTTTCGGTTATCGGTTGTGCGCGTGGGTGAAGGCGTCGGACTTGACACGGGTGTCTCGGGTAGCTCGGGTGAGCGCCTTCCCGTCGTGCAAGGCTAAACGCGGAGCTAGAAAAGGGGACTTGGGTGAGGTGGCTCGCCCACCGTGCGGAAGTAAACGAAGGGTGACTCGGGTGAGGTCGCTCGCCCGTCGACACAAGGTTCGGTTGAGAAGTGCGGTAGGCAGCTCGTGTGAGGGTGCGTCTGCCTAGCTTGGGCAAAGAATCTTGGTTATCACACGAAGGTGTGAGAAGTTTTAATTTTGGCTAAGTATGAAACTTGGTGTTTCCAAGTATACTTGTAAAGCTTTGTAACATTGTAAAGTTGAATGATATATTATATTCAGGCAGACTCATTGTTCAAGGAGTTGCCCCTCCCTTTATACTGTGCAATTGTGTTCTCTTGTATAATTGCTGATGATAATGAATTTGTATGGGTGTTCATTGGTACAAAGGAAACATAATAATTAATTGGTTTAGAAACACAAAATAAGTAGCACAAGTGGTTAGGCATAGTCCATGAACATAAGTATTGGTGAAAAAAAAGTGTTCAGTGGTGCCGCACCTCGCCAAGAGCGGTTGAAAGACTACCGCCGGCTTGGGGCGTGACAGGTGGTATCAGAGCTAGTCTAAAGACTTGGAAAAGTCTTGCAGGAAGTTGAATGAAGCAGGTGTACATCTACTTGACAGTTGGTGACAGTGAAGCAGGTACTTGCAGGTGAAGGAAGTTGTTTCACATACAAGTGGAACAAGGGTTGGTTCATGGTTGCAGGCAACTTGGTAAATCTGTTGGATGGTTGAAACTAGATTGCAAAGAAGGAAGCTGTTAGCAATGGAAGGTGAATCTCAAGTTGGAGAATCTAGCCATGTTGTGAAGGATGCTTCGCTAGCTTTCATTGAAAAGGTGTTGGAAAGGATGGAGGACTTAGAGGCTTACTGGACTAAGAAGATGGACTTGGTCAAGAAGGATCAAGAGGCCAATTCGAAGATGAAGGAAGAGCTCGATGAACTTCGGACTCAACACAAGTACACTGATATTATGTGTACACAACTTGAAGTAAAGGTCAAGGAGATTGAAGAGGCAAGAGATCAGGGTCTGGCAGAGATCGTGAACTTGCAGAAATCTCTTAATGAAGCCAAAGATGAGATCACGGTGTTGGAGAAGGCCATGAGGCATAACTCAGGTGGAGGAGTGCCTCATGTGAAAGTCAAGGAACCAGAATCTTATGATGGTAAAAGGAGTGTGAAAACTATTTTCAACTTTCTCTGGGATATGGAGCAATACTTGGAACGCTTGGGTCTATCTGAAGATGAGACAAAGGTGAAGGCAGCTGCTCAGTTCTTGACAAAGGATGCTAATATGTGGTGGCGAAGGAGGATGGATCAGATTGCCAATGGCAATGTTGGTGACATTACTTCGTGGGATGACATGAAAAAAGCTTTGCAGACTCATTTCAGTCCTCAGGATGAAACATGGGAAGCAAGGATGAAGATTAAATTCATAAAGTAGACAGGGAACCTACAGACATATCAGCTGGAGTTTGCAAGTACAGTTCTGGAACTTCCTAACATGGCGGAGAGGGACAAGGTGTTCAACTTCATTATTGGATTGAAGCCTTGGGCACGCAATGAAGTGAAGAGGCAGAAGATTAAGACACTTGAGGAATATTTTGTTGTTGTGGACAGGTTGGTGGAGCATTATGGTGAGACTTCTAATGATAGGAAGAAGTCTGATAAGCCGAAAGAGAAGAAGAAGGATGATGCTTTGAAATCGGATGATAAGTCAAAGACTAAGAAAGCCTTGAAGTGTTGGATATGTGTTGAACCACATACAGTGAAGCATTATCCTTCTAGACCGAAAGTGGCCACTATTGCACAATCTAATGCGAAGAATGAAGAAGCTTCTGTGGGGATGATGCAGATTCTTGGAGTTGCTGCTGCTACAGAGGTGATCTCTCGGAGAGATCTTGAGAGGAACAGTTTGGAGTATGTTCGAATGAAGATTGGGAGTGTTGATATACTCACTATGGTGGATAGTGGGGCTACTCACAACTTCATGAGTGCAGATACTGCGAGAAGGATTGGGCTGAAGTTTGTACTGGTGAAGGCACAAATGAAGACAGTGGGTGTAGCTGAAAGAGTGGACACAACACTAGGTGAGTGGACCGAGAAAGTCGACTTCACTATAGTGCGAATTAATGACTATGAAGATGTGTTGGGGATGGAATTCTTGAAACAATATGATGCTATGATTGTTCCACATTTGAAGAAGCTATACATTTACGATGGAAGGGAAGATGTACCCATTGGTGTTCCAACCATTTGTGTGACAAGGCCTAATTGTAAACTAGCAGTGATGCAAATGGAGGATGAGAAGCGAATGGAAGATATGAGTAAGTGATTGTCTACTATTGAGACAAAGCTTACCGAGCAGCCATTGGTCATCAAGACACTATCTGATAGTATCTTGGATTTGTCAAGAAGGCTAGAGGTGGTTGGGGATGATGATGATGATGAGGAGGCTTATGTGAGGCCGAATGTCCGAGAGGAGGATCGGGTCACTTATCTATAGAGGATGGAGACAGAGAATCCTGACAGATGGATTGAGCTTATTAGTGAGGGCGAGCCTTCAGGCTCTACTCCCTCTACATATTCTTATATGACATAGAAGATGGGGCTCATTGTTAGTTGCTCATGGCAGTGAGTCCTTAAAACATGTTGAGCAGGTATGACAGATGGTGCCAGGATGGTTCAGCATCAAGCATCATGACATGTTGTAGATGGGATGGAGTTTCCATGGACCTGAACATGGGTGAGATTCCTGGTGAGTCCAGGATGTGGCAAAATCCGAGATAGACTGATGAAGGCATAAGGATGTTCACTCTCATAGCTTGAGCGTGACAATTGGATTAGCTATCCAACTAGTTCAAACATGGGGTCCAGAAGTGTGCAGAGGTGTGTTGACATCAGGCGGATCCGAGCTGGTGTTCGACGGAGAGATGTTGGCATCAGGTAGGCAAGGAGGACAGTTCACAAGATGGGACGACACATGATGGAGATGGAAGTTCTACATATGTTGCAGGGATGTTTGCAGTATGTGGAGGAGTTGATATCATGGACCAAGGATGAGACAGCTATGGATACCAGGATGGGATGTTGTCGAGGACAACAACAATTTCAGGTGGAGGAGGATGTAAGGACCTGCGATCATTGGCATGCCCACCCAGTTTGTGACAAAGCTTGTTGGCGAACGAGCGAAGGTGAAAATGAGAAGTGCGAGCTCTACGACCAAGTGCGCGAGGAACATAGTTATAATGCGCATGAGAAGTGGAGGGCGAGCTTGTTTATATGGTAGACAGCATGGGCATTCACTTGATAAGCTGACAGTGGAAGGATTGTTAGGTGGGGCATTGGTTGATGGGTTGACCAACCGCAAAGACAAACAAAGGTGTTGGTTTGGCATATAATGCAGGTCGGTCGTGGAGATGGTTTACCATGCATGGAGCATATATATATTGGTGCGTTGAGGTTCATTTGGACAATTCCAACTCAAGCATTCAGGGAGCAATGCGAGTGAGGAACACACAGTAGCAAGGAAAAGTGCGAAGGAAGGTGTAGCAGGTCACAAGGAGGCACAAGTTGTAATGCGCCCGCTTTTGGGCAAGCATACACGGTAGAACATTGTACGGGTTTCGGTTATTGGTTGTGGGCGCGGGTGAAGGCGTCGGACTTGACACGGGTGTCTCGGGTAGCTCGGGTGAGCGCCCGCCTGTCGTGCAAGGCTAAACGCAGAGGTGGAAAAGGGGATTTGGGCGAGGTGGCCTACCCACAGTGCGGAAGTAAACGAAGGGTGACTCGGGTGAGGTCGCCCGCCCGTCGACACAAGGTTCGGTTGAGAAGTGCGGTAGGCAGCTCATGTGAGGGCACGCCCACTCAGCTTGGGCAAAGAATCTTGGCTATCACACGAAGGTGTGAGAAGTTATAATTTTGGCTAAGTATGAAACTTAGTGTTTCCAAGTATACTTGTAAATCTTTGTAACATTGTAAAGTTGAATGATATTTTATATTCGGGCAGACTCATTGTTCAGGGAGTTGCCCCTCCCTTATACTGTGCAATTGTGTTCTCTTGTATAATTGCTGATGATAATGAATGTGTATGGGTGTTCATTGGTATATAAAGGAAACATAATAATTACTTGGTTGAGAAACACAAAGTAAGTAGGACAAGTGGTTAGGCGTAGTCCATGAACATAAGTATTGGTGAAAAAAAGTGTTTGATGGTGCCGCACCTTGCCAAGAGCGATTGAAAGACTACTGCCGGCCTGGGGGCGTGACACACACCATC